>JANEHU010002283.1:0-82449 GCA_027563435.1 Nasonovia ribisnigri | reverse complement strand
AAAAAAAATGGCGGGTAAGTGTATGTCGCTCTGCTGTACAGTAGGTTACAAGTGAGTCACTGTAATGGATTGTGTTAGATTTTTATCCAATGATATAACATCATTGAATAAGAAAAACGATTCTGAGCGAAGACGGTCAGTCTATAATATCTTACTAAGTCTAAATGTATTTGATGATATTATTGTGAATAAACTAATTATTTTTAGTATTATAGGCATTAGTATTTATCATTTTTCTCAAAAAAATTATATTTTAAAATGCCATTGCGTGTATATGAAATATAACAATATATTCTAAAAGTTTCATATACCAACAAATAATATTTTTAAATTATATCAAAATAACTTAAATCATTATTCTTGGTTTAAATATGAAATTTTGTCTAAATTTGAAATTAAAATGTCTGTAAAAAATAAATGTGTTGATATATTTTTTAGATTTTTTGGTTACAGTATGATTTATTTATGAGAATTTTTGTTTTAAATTTTCAACACTTAGTTATAAAACTGAACATTTTATAATTTTTTAATTACAATGATTTATAATTTTCGAGATTTTGACAAATTTTGTCAAAATTCGAACTTTAAATGCTTATAAAAAAAAATCGTGCCTATGTATTTTTAAAATTTTTCAACTGATATTGTAACAATATATAAAAAAAGCTTGTATTAAATTTTCAGACTTTTTGGCCCACCAAATAAAATTTTATTGACAATTATAAAAAAAAAAACTAAAAAATTGAAAACTAAAAATGTCTGTAAACAGCTCAAAACAAATCAAAATATTTTCAAAATTGAATGGTGTATAGAAAATGAGAATATAAACATTTAGTGAAATTTTCATGCATCTACAATTATTCGTTTTTGAATTACAACCAAAATAAGAAAATCGCTACATGAGAAATCGAGTGAATATCTAATCTTGTAAAAATTTAAACTTAAAATGCTCATAAAATTTTATTATGACTTGCTTATAAACTTTTTTTTATTAAAATTAGGCAAACTTATGAGGAATCTTGTATTACATTTTCAAACCTTAGATGTAAAAAGAAAAATTTTATGAATTTCTAACTCAAAATAAATTGCACATTTTCGTCATTTTACGTATTTTGTCAAAATTTCAACTTTAAATGCTTAAAAAAAAAAATTGTGACTACAGATTTTTAATATTTTTCATCTGCCTTTGAAACTATATATTAGAAGCCTACTATTAAATTTTCAAGATTTTTTACCCAACAAATAAAATTTTATTGACATTTATAGAAAAAAAAACTAAAAAAATTGGAAACTGAAAATGTCCTTTAACAGCTCAAAATAAGTCAGAATATTTTGAAAATGCTATGGTGTGCAGAAAATGCGTATATAAACATTCGGTCAAAATTTCATGTCTCTACGGTCATTTCTTTTAGAGTTATACCAAAAACCAAAATCGATTTTGTCGAAAATTGGTTTTCCGTAAAAAATCCCGTTTTTCCCTTAATTTTTCATTTGTTTTTCCAGGCGCTCATGAAAACTACTGGGAAATTTTGACTTTTGACCCCCAAAGTACCAACTAGATTCACTTTCCTATCAGAAAAGGTACTATTGAAGAAAATCGAAGCATTTTTTCTGTCCTAAAACGTGATGACAGACACAAAAATAAAAAAAAAAATAAAAAAAAAAATTAAAAAAAAATAAAAAAAAAAATAAAAAAAAAATAAAAAAAAATAAAAAAAGGGCGGGTAAGTGTATGTCGCTCTGCTGTACAGTAGGTTACAAGTGAGTCACTGTAATGGATTGTGTTAGATTTTTATCAATGATATAATATCATTGAATAAGAAAAACGATTCTGAGCAAAGACGGTCAGTCAGTCTATAATATCTTACTAAGTCTAAATGTATTTGATGATATTATTGTGAATAAAGTAATTAATTTTAGTGTTATAGGCATTAGTATTTACTATAGTTGGTTAAATTCATTTTTCTCAAAAAAATTATATTTTAAAATGCCATTGCGTGTATATAACATATAACAATATATTCTAAAAGTTTCATATACCAACAAATAATATTTTAAAATTATATCAAAATAACTAAAATCATTATTCTTGGTTTAAATATGAAATGTTGTCTAAATTTGAAATTAAAATGTCTGTAAAAAATAAATATGTTGATACTTTTTTTAGATTTTTTGGTTACAGTATGATTTATTTATGAGAATTTTTGTTTTAAATTTTCAACACTTAGTTATAAAAACTGAACATTTTATAATTTTTTAATTACAATGATTTATAATTTTCGAGATTTTGACAAATTTTGTCCAAATTCGAACTTTAAATGCTTATAAAAAAAAATCATTGCCTATGTATTTTAAAATTTTTCAACTGATGTTGTAACAATATAAGAAAGCATTATTAAATTTCCAGACTTTTTGGCCCACAAATAAAATTTTATTGACAATTATAAAAAAAAAAAAAAACTAAAAAAATTGAAAGCTAAAAATGTCTGTAAACAGCTCAAAACAAATCAAAATATTTTCAAAATTGAATGGTGTATAGAAATAGCTTATATAAACATTCAGTGAAATTTTCATGCATCTACAATTATTTGTTTTTGAATTGCAACAAAATAAGGAAATCGCTACATGAGAAATCGCGTGAATATCTAATCTTGTACAAATTATGAACTTAAAATGCTCATAAAAATGACTTGCTTTTAAACTTTTTTTTATTGATAAAATTAGGCAAACTTATGAGGAATCTTGTATTACATTTTCAAATCTTAGATTTAAAAAGAAAAATTTTTATGAATTTCTAACTCAAAATAAATTGCACATTTTCGTCATTTTTACGTATTTTGTAAAAATTTGAACTTTGATTACCTATAAAAAAAAATTGTGACTACAGATTTTAATATTTTTCATCTGCCTTTGAAACTATATATTAGAAGCCTACTATTAAATTTTCGATTAATTTTTAGATTTTTTACCCAACAAATAAAATTTTATTGACATTTATAGAAAAAAAAACTAAAAAAATTGGAAACTGAAAATGTCCGTTAACATCTCAAAATAAGTCAGAATATTTTGAAAATGCTATGGTGTGTAGAAAATGCTTATAAACATTCAGTCAACATTTCATGTATCTACCGTAATTTCTTTTAGAGTTATACCAAAAACCAAAATCGATTTTGTCGAAAATTGGTTTTCCGTAAAAATTCCCGTTTTTCCCATAATTTTTCATTTGTTTTTCCAGGCGCTCATGAAAACTACTAGGAAATTTTGACTTTTGACCCCCCAAAGTACCAACTAGATTCACTTTCCTATCAGAAAAGGTACTATTGATGAAAATCGAAGCATTTTTACTGTCCTAAAAGGTGATGACAGACACAGAAATAAAAAATAAAAAAAAATATAAAAAAAATAAAAAAAAATAAAAAATAAAAAAAATAAAAAAAAAAACCTTACCACATCGTTGTAAAACCAATGCATTCATCCTTTGCTCAGTCTAAAAATAAAAAATAAAAAAAAAAAAAAACACATCATTGTCAAACCAATACACTTCATCGCTGGCTCAAGGAATGCATTGTACACCTAATTCTTCTTATTTTATAAATAATTTATATTTTATTAGAATTTTAGTCACATTGGTTTAATTCATAATCATAAGTCAAAATACGATTAAGGAGTTCATTAAGGAGTATAATATGTTTGTAAAATAATACAGTAATTAAAAGAAATTTATAATTATTCATTACATAATTTTTGCAGGGGCACTCTAATATTAAAATTATCTAGATAAACCCATTCTTTATCTAAGCTAAACATTAAATAAATCATAAAATAATTATATAGATACTTTTAAAGATAATTAATTAAAAAAAAACTTTGAGGTATACACCTATGATAATGCTATCAAACCAATAAATATCCTTATATCCAGCAAAACAAAACTGTTCGTACCATATATGTCTTGATAAAAATACTTTTGACGGATGTACTTCACTACATTATAAAAAATTTAGCGTACTACCTGTTAATTTACTCTATACAAAATGTGCAATCATGTTTAAAACGAAAAAATTATCGATCAGTAATAATATAACATATCCAAAACGTAATAGAACATAATATAATGTTTCTGTAAATTATACATTAATAAGGAAAAAGGTCAAAGATTTATTGACTATTTAAGACCTACTATATTTTCAACTCAATTCCATTCAATATAAAAACATATACCTATAAGATCTAACAATAAAACTGATCACAAATAACTGTAGAATTGGCTTCTGAAAAACAATACATTATGCTCTTTTATCTTTATATATTTTCCTATTCATTTATCCACTTGTACTTTAATTTTAACTTTTAAGTAATTTATAAATGCTATAATTCCCTTTTCTCCTTACACTGTAGGTATGTATATGTGTAACTAATAATTTATAATATGTAACTCTAGACTCCCAACAATAGCTCTACTTAAATTAATTGGATACAACAATAAACGTTTAAAGTTCAAATTATTACGAAATTCATTAAAATTACCCATAATTTACAAATTATTTTTAAGTAAATAATTTTAAAAACTTTAAATATTAATACCTTAACTTTGAAAAATGTTAATACAAGGTTCCTTCGGGAACTAAGTTTTCTTACAGGAATAAAATTATAAAAAAAAATCATTGACTGCAGTTCCGCAACTATTTTTTATGATCGTCTGAAATTAAAATTTTGACTTCATGGGATATTAACGTGTGAATTAAAGATTTCTAATTAAATTACATTTTTTTTGTTGTAATATAAAAATTATTAATCGTAGAAACTTAATACACTTCACAGTTCTTTAAATTATCATTTTCTATAACTCAATAAAATTATTGTATTCAAAAATAATATTCGTCGGGGCTTGAAACTTTTACGTATATTATTATATTTTATCAGTTATCACACAATGACATTTTCAAAATATTTAGATTAATTTTAATCTATTGCTTATTTATACCTCAAACCTAATCACAGAATCACATCGTTATTGACTCGACAGTTAATAACAATGATGTATGATATTATAAAATATACTATTATAATAATTAAACCTTAATAATAAAATAAATATAAAGTTTTCGGCAAAAATTAATTCAACCTAACGTTTTGCAAATAGTTGCCTAAATAAATTATTATAATATCAGTACAAATATAACTATCATACAATTTTACTTAATAGTATATATATCATAGGCTGATAATTATTTATCATTGAATTCAAATTTAATTCTTTCATTTTTTTAGTTTTAATCAAATCGTCTAAACTTAGGTAAATAGATTTGAAATTTTTAACATTTGTATACATCAAGTATTATTGGTTTAATAGGTATAATAAGATTATTAGGTTTTAAATTTAACAGAGTACAATAACAAAATTACATTATACAATTATGTTACACATAACAATTATCCCATTATACAAAATAATTTTTTTTTTTTTTTTAGTTAAGGCTTCGACGACTGAGGTCATTCGCTTGTAAGGTTGGTAGGATTGGTTCGGTAAAGTTGAAACTGTAGGTACGGTTGATAAGGAGTGTTTCTTGTATGATGTGTGGCAAGGTTTTTGGTGGTCACCCATCCGAAAATTAGTGGTAGCGGCCGTTGCTTACTCTCAATCACGCAGCATGATTGGTTTCAGCCACTGCGCCGCGCCGAACCACCCACACAATATAAATTATATTTGCACTTATAAGAAAAGTTAAATGAGGTAATTTAAAACGTCGTGGAGACGACCTCGTTGAAGTCTGTTAGGATGGGGATTATTCTTAGACCGAAATGTTGTGGACAGCCAGCTTTGTGTAAATTACTGAAGAAGCTTATTGATAGGTCCTTGATGCATTTTTTGATTGTTGGCATTTTGAAGTCTATGCACAGTGCAATAGTGCATTGTTCGAACAATCTCTGGAGCATTTGAAATCACACGTAGGACTTTATACTGTAGGAATTGTATTTAATTTATGTGTGCTGTAGCTTGTAACACATTGACCCCAGACCCCGTGACACCATATAGTATAGTAGAGGACCAATAATTTGTTTATCTAACAATAATGAACACTTCAGCGAAGCTTGACAATTAATTTGTGGATGTATTATTTTTGAGCGTTATCCTTGGTGTAATTTGGACAATATGTGATAGGATTCCCTGTAAGTTTTTTTTATCTAATATAACTCAAAGATATTATTTAATATTATGAGATTATGCTATATTTTGTCCGTTGAGCTTTAGAGAATTATAACACTTTTATTAGAGTGACTCTGGACGTACTCAATGACGATGTACACTCGTCATTTACTGTACAGCAGAACTGTTACCTACTTGCTCACTTTTTTTAAATCTAATTTAAAAAAATAAATAAAGTCAGTACCTTTACTATATTTACTATACTACCTATACTATATGTAGGTATACGGTAGATTATTGGTAGGTATAGATGTATATGGTATATTATAAAAGTTAATGTCAATTTCATTTGAGAATTGCAATTTGATGGCGGATTGAAATAGAATATTTATTTATCTTGTACTTTCGAATCAATAAACTACCTACATATTCGTTCATTTTATTAGATTTACTTTATGGCTTTATGTGATAACCTGCTCTTCGAAACCACGTAAACATTCTCAAAAAAAATTGTATTATATATTTTATTTTATATTAATATAGGTATAACATATACATATTATAAAAACTTAATAATAAACTATTATATACTATTATAACTATACTATATAGTTATATATATGTTATTATGTAGGCACTATAGCCATAGGCCATAGCATAAACGAAAGTATGATACTATACAATTAATTAACCTTTATCACAATTCGCTTATTTTCTTATCATTAGAACTTCATTTTTACTGGATACCTATATAATATTATCTAATGAACTTACAATTTAATTATATTCGATTAATTCTTTACTTTATTCATTGTATACTTATTGCTAAATAACCTTTTTAAAATATTAAATCATTTTTAGAAATAATTATGAAAAAGCTTCTCCCCCCTTCCCCATAAAACGATGTGTTAATAACTAGATTTTTGCATTTCATCCCTAGGACTATTATTCGTAATATTTTTACTTTTATTAAACTACATGCATTTACTTTTTACTTACGTGTATTATACCTAGCGCTGTACCACGCACAGGTTTAATAACACTATATCGTAACAACGCATAATATAAATGGTCAAAACGTCTTGTCCTTAAAATAATTCTAACGTAACTATACGGGGATACAATGGATCAACTTTTTTGTTTTATAAATCAAATATCTTGTATTTGTATAGGAACATTTCACTTTTTTATTGGACCGCTCCATCAGAAAATTCTTTACCTTAACAACAATTATTACTTTATAAATGTGTATAACTTATAGATTACGTGTTTTCTACTATATTGGCTCAAACGTTTATTTGAAAACGTTACGAAATACCTAAAACAGGTGCTATAAACATCAAGTATAAAAAATATTACTTTTCATTGAAAATAAAATAAAAGAGTATTAACTATATTGTGTACTTAGTTTAGAGAACAGAAATGATGAGAAATCGTTATGGCGCTGCGAATAAAAACGTTTATTTTTTATTGCCAGTATTTATTTTCACGGAACAAGTTAATGCGATTTCTATTTTCGGGAAACGAAACAAATCGACGTTGCTTGCTTATGTTTAACCGATATCGAAGTATATCGAAGAGTCACGGAACAAAACAGCATAGCTATTATAAGTACCGTCGTCAAATAGGTCTTCGCGTACTCAATAATACATCTATTATCCACTCGATATTTTTACACCTTTATCTCTCTCTCTCTGTCTCGCTCTCTCTCTATCTCTATCTCACTCTCTCTCTCTCTCTCTCTCTCTCTCTCACACACTCTATCTCCCTCGGCGAGACTCGACGCAGGTTCCTCCGAAGTCTCAGCGAACAAGCGTATCGTAGTGTTGTGACGCGGTACGTGTATAGATGAAACGCGAGTACGAATGCAGAAACGGTCGAAAAGGTGTGTTTTGCTCGAATGCACGGCGGCGAATTGTAACGCTCGTTTTTCCCGAAACAAAATAATATGTATTGCTGTGGTGCACATTCTGCCAAAAAACGTTTAGGTCCGACCGCGGTTACCGTGCGGTTAACAAGCTGCACTACATTGTTATGGTACTACGCTGGTACGATATCGTACACAACGCGGCGAACGCACACACGCGCGTAGTCAACAACGGTCACTCCTCCGCACCAAACACCCCCCCCCCCCACCCCTCCCGGGGCCGAACATAATAATAATAATACGTCTGCGTTCGGCCGCCGCCGATTCGTCACGGCCGCCCGAACGGCGGCGTCGGACTGGAGGAGGAAACGGCGGCGGCGGCGGCACTCAGGCAGCGTGTTGATACCCGGCGAGGCCTCTGCCCGACGGCCGACGCAGTCTGTGCGTAACCATCGTGTCGGCAGTGTTACGAACGTGACGATATTGGATTAAGTGCCGCCGCCCGCCCGCCGGTTTGTGTTCGACGCGCGAGCGCTTCGCACCGTCAACATTTACGAAGCAGCACGAGAAGTCATCGGTTCGTCGCAAAGGTCAGTACTCGGCGAAAAACTAACGCGTTTGGGGTTCAAAACGACGACTGTCCGGTCCCGGCACACGACCGCGGACCGGTTCGGTCGAAAACGGAGGGAAAAAGCGTTACCGTTCGGTAGGCAACACGATAGCGGCGAGACGGATGCGCGATATTGAAAAACCCTCGTGTCCGCGGCTCCCGGCCGAGTGTTCGGCTCGCCTTCGCTTATCGCTTATAAGTGTCCGATCGGACCGTTATTCGCGTGAGATAATTTTCTAACGATGCGATGTCGCTTCGGGGAAAACACCGACGGCATTTTTATTTCCGTACGCGCGCGCTGTGGGGTGCGCGCGTTGCACGATTACCGTCGGGTCGTGTTGCACAAACCGATTCCCAAAATGTTCTCCCGTCCGCCGTGGCGGTCGTGCCAATCGACCACGACGACGACGACGACGACAACAACAACAAGTAACAACAATGCAGTCTGATAATAATGTTGTTGTTGTTGTTGTTGTTGTACCCAATAATAATAATAATAATAATAATAATTATTATTATTGTCTTATTATTGTTATTATCGGACACCGCGTTTACCGAACACCCCCTTACCCGGCACCGCCGCGACAATCTCGAGAAACATCTCGCCGACGTGTTTTACGTCCATTCAACGGGCGCCGGCGACCCTTATCAAATGGCATTTTTCATTCTACCGAGTATTGTGCGGTGCGCATATCGCGCGGGGGATGTAATGTTGTACGATGGGTCTCCGGGCGGGGGGGTCGTGTACCTATATTTATTGTATTACACGATAACCGTGTGCAACGTGCGTCCGATACGACGCACAGCCGCTGTAGTGTAAAATAACAATGCGGTCGCAATCGTATTTTTTCGCTACCTGCCGACGGAAACCCACGTTTTATAATAATATCCTCCAAGTAAATCGAAAACACATTTTACGGTCGACTTGGCCCCAGACCGCCGTTGTTATTATAACGACCACGACGAACGGTCCGCACAAAACACTATACGATAATGATATGTTCGTGTTTTTTTTTCAAGAGGATATTAGAGTCTCTCGTCGTCATCATCTGCGCCTACTCGGAACGACGATAAATTAAAGCGAAATACATTTTTCAATCCGAAGACTACAGAGTTGCGCGTTCGTAATGTCCGAGTCCCCCTGCCCGGGCGCCGAGAATACGCGTAATAAATATTTACACACGCCGTGTCCGTTGTGTGCATAGCCAATGACCTCTGTCGGTGGCGGTATTCGGTTTCTATTCCGAACACCAGTTCCCGGTATATAAACCAGGAACGCTAATTTAATCTATATTAGGTATATTTTATCGTTTTCCGTCAAAATATATTTTATATTATACTGTGTTGTGTCTAATTCCGAAAAGTTTTTGATAATATTATAATAACTTTATTTGCGTGCTACTTATATTTTAGTATGGCTGACGGATTCAAATTTCAAATAGGATAATATTATTATATTTTATAAACCATCACGGTTATTCTACGTTCGATATAGGTACTGGTCTGGTTATCATGTATTAATATTGTAAATAACAGGAAATACTAATTTGTTTATTGATAAGATTATGAAATACCATACCGCTCCTACGCTCCAATAATTCAAGGAAAAAAATTAAGCTAAATTATTAATTGTAAAGTTCAACATGAAAATAAATTATTTTCAGTGAAAGTGAATTAAATTATTAAAAATAATTGAACTCTAATTTCATTCATCAATATTTTGTATTTCAAACATTAAACGAAAACTAATCTTATTAATATATTATAATCGATTGTTTTCATATAATTATTTTCATTCCCAATTTAGTTTGTTTCGTCTAAAATGTTTAAATATTTTTTGTTAAACCAGTAAAATTTTTCTTACTATTTTCACCTAAGGTTAAAAAACGTAAAAAAAAGAGCATATTATTAAATATATATTATGTACCTATGATTATAGCAAACAGCTACAAGTAAATTGTAGATCAGAAAATATTCATTATTATTGGATTGGAAATAGAAATATATTACCTAGGTACGTATAATAATAGTAGACATTAACTAAGATTTACTGCACACATACAATTTGAAAATATAATAAGTATCTTAAAAGAGTTAAATAATAATTTAGATTCTGAGCGGAATGATGAATGCAGAAATTAAAGTAGGGGTAAGCACATCATCTTTTGGAGGAATTAAACTACTACTTTAAGGTTGGTATTCTTTCAAGTATTCTTTGAGTTGTCAAAATAAAAAGAACAGTGTTTTGGTCCCTTCAGGAAAACCGAACTAAAAAATATAACAGAAATATTTACACAACATACATTTTTGACAAAATTTATTTTGTTGTAGCTACCCGTAGCTACCTAAATTGTAATTTAAAAAATATTAATCGTACACCTTTGAACTTAGATACCCGTGACTACCTCTTTATATCCGTGGAACTTTGAAATATCCTAATCTTACTTAAATTACCTAGGTACCAATTATTTTCTGCTCACAATGAAATTATAATAATAAGAACAGTTTTAAGCTATATTTATAGGCTTTTGAAATTTTTAAGAATTTTTTTATGCTCGAGTGATAAAGTTTGTAATGCTTGGTCAAAAAGCTTGAAAATTTGAATATCTCTCATAAGTTGTATTAATAGAAATTTAAAAATATAGAAAATGCCTGTATGCCTAAGTACAGCTTTTATAGATATTATTATAATTAAAATTTTTAAATCGGAATTCAAACAAATATTTTCGATTTTATAGGTATTTTACTGTAAATTGTAAATTTTTAATTCAAAACAATATGATATGTAGGCACTTGAAACTTTTTGCCATTACCTGTGTAGCTATATATTCGATATTATTAACTAGCTATAAAGAATTATATTATCAAAATATTTGGACCAATTTTAATTATTTATACCATTTTATAGACATCACGAACCTATTTCACACCAATCACACCATTATATAATTTAATTTTAACCAGATTCAACTGCAGTATATGACATGTCAAATGTCGGTATCGACTTATTAGCTATAACTTCATAACGTAAAAATAAATCTTAGGTAGGTAATTAAATTAATATTACATACTTATTTGAAGATTAATAATGATGACCTACCTACCTAAGTTCTGAGGATTTGAGAGTTATCTACCTATCGTATATTACTAATAGAAAAATAGAAAATATCCAATATTAGCCACATACCTATAGACTTACAAGGCAACCCACCGTCTCCGCTCCATTGAATTTAAATTTAACACACTATAATATCCATATTACAGTGACTTACTCTATGACGAGGGACACTAGAAATATACTATACAGCAGAGTAAATTCACTGTTTGTTTTATTTTCTAAAATGTATTTATTTTTTAATGGCCTTTAACGTTATTAGAATATGATCTCTAAGAATTTGAAATTGAATTGTTCTTTAATTTGAAAACTATAAGCACAAACCTACATATTACGCATATAGAATAAAAGATTATATAAACGAAATTTGAATTGTTTTTACGTTAGCTAAAAAGAAAGAATAGTCAATTCATAATTTTAAAGAATCACAGTAACACTCGGAGTAGGTACCTACCTAAATATTTGTTTAATCCCTTTAAATCCTAATTTTTTTATCGGATATAATTATGCTTTCAAACCAAACCTTAAACATTTAAAATCGTTTGTTTACCTATTATTTATTTATTTAGGTATGTTAAAAAAATTGTAATGAATAAAGCTAGATATTTTTCCCATTCGTGTTTATTTTCGGTATGAGATATAATTTGAATACATTAAGTAAACAATATTTATATACTTACTTACCTACCTAATTATTTAACATAATTGCAATTGCAATCAAATAAAATCTATACACTTTGAGGCTTAGTAATATTTTTGATCCCTAGCATGCCTACAATTTAGATTTTTTCTATTTTCATAAATAATACAATTATTAGGTAGGTTACCTAGATGTACCTAGTATTTGATCTAATATTAGTCTCGTCTCTTTCGACTATACGATTTGTGTTTGTAATTCAATTTCGAAGGTCGTCCGAATGATATATTCTTATGTGCAATGGGATTGTGAGAAACGTCTGCTTTTAAATTGTTTAAAATTTTAATATAATAATTGAAGGACGATCTGTGGGGCTAAAAACTAACATGTTAATATAGGTCAAGGACGAGCTACTTTTGTCACTTTCTGATACCTATATTATCAATATTCGTATTTTTAATACCAAATTTATTACTCTGTAGGTGTTTAAAAATCACTGAGTAAAATCATAATGTTCAAAACGTTGTATTAAAAGAAAAGAATCACGTTCTTTCATCCAGATAATAATTAATTGAGTACTTAATTATTATTGACCATTAACTAAGTGAAGACCTCTGTAAAAACAATACAGTAATCATTTAAAAATTAAAACTTCAAAGGGTTTTTATCCAATCAATATAATTTATAAAGTTTAATTTATTGTGTGAAAATATTTAAATATGTTCAATAAGTGTTAATCACTACTGTTAACGATTGTTAAGGTTACACGACCTATCTAATTTATAATTGACATTTATATATTATAATAGTAACGTAATAATATAATAGTAACTCATCATCTAAATAGTGATACACTGTGTCATTTAAAACATTAACAATCGTACTAATATAATTGATCTCAAAGCAAATATTGAATGATCGAAGTTATCAACTTAATATAATTTCATCATTATTATAAATTTACAAATATTAACGTAGAACACTTAAGTATTATGAAAAGTATTAACTACTAAAATTAGATAGTTATAATATTTAATCATTGAAAAATTAATTTATGGCAGCGAGTGTTTATTGATATCTGGTTATTTTGCAATTTATACTTATTAGAGGTAAACAATTTTTTTTGTTAATAGTTATAGGTAGGTATTTATAACTTATAATTATCATGTCAACTGTAACTAAATGTTATTAATTTATTTTTATAAAAACGAAATAGCAATTTATAAATATATTAAAATCTTGATTCACTCTTATAACAGCGGATATTGTCAATTATCCCGTTTTCGAAAATCCCTACCAGCAATGACCTACCAAGTAAAAAGTTATGCAATTGCGCATTTCTCCCCTCTTATAATCGTTGTATCCAAATCGAATACCTACTGACTTTTTTTTCGTTATGCAATCGCAACATATTATAAAACTAATTACAAAAACCAAGTAAAATATTAAATATTTATGTACAGTTCTCTATAAAATGTCCTAAACAAAAACCGGAGTCCAGGCCCTATTTCAATAATTATTTTAAGCCATTTTAACAACTTTTCCCGGTAAAAATATTTGAATGTTTTGTAAAATTGTGATTAGTGTGATTGTTTCTTTCTATACAATTGCGTCTCAGTAGGTGTGTTCGAGTAATAGGTAATTAAAATTCATAATTAACAGTAGATACCTTACCTATTGCTTACTTAGTAGTAGATAGGAGCCTATTTATTTTTTCAAATTGTTTACTGCTGTTTAGAGATTTGTATTTTAATATTTTATAAACATTTTCAATATAGTTTCTGACAAAATGTCTTACAGTAGCACCACTCTAGATTATAATAAATAATTAAATAAGCTGTTAAAAGTGACATTAAAAAATTATGTAGTTTAATTATCAGTCACTCTGGGTTTATTATTTCGTAATTGTCCATGTGTTTCCCATACGACCAATGTTTTTCTAATGTCTGTCATGCAAGTCGAAAATTCCTAATTTATAATGTATTGTTATTAATTAATATTTTATTTTATGATGATTGCCTGATAGGTTTACAGGCGCGCACACACGGTGGTTAATTATCCATAAAGCCCCAAGGACGGGCAGAATAATTGACTGTTTCCTCTTCGTGCTACGTGTCTGGCACCAGTTTTTCATGTGCCTATGTTTTCTATAGGTAGGGACAGTACACTGAAGTTACCTGTTAAATTTTTGATAAGCTTACATTATTTCATTTATTTATTAATATTTTGTTTGCAACCGTGTATATAAAATATTAAAACTTTATTTTCAAATCAACCTGTTTAAATGACACATTTGTTTTTAGACATTTTAAGTTAAAAGTAAAAAGGTGTTTACCTAACATGCTACCGATATTTAAGTTGAAAGATAAAAATTTACCCGGTTTTGTTACCTTTTACTTTACCTGGTAAAGTTCAATAACAAGTTTTAAACGTTCATAAAATATTTACTATTAATAATCATATTCCCTGTTGTATTTTGAACTTTTTACAGACCTATTGGCATGTACGAATAAATGCACCGTACTATTTACTATTTACGCTTTCCCACCTTTTCGTGAAACGTGTTCTCGGTTGACATTTATTAACGGTGTGGAATTGATTTTTCGCCGAAGGTTTAATGTCAAATAACTTGTCCGAATTTTGGAATGATGATAGACAAACATCACAAATCTGTGTTCGATAATAACTAATAAGTGGTAACTGCATTGATAGACAAAACTAACAAGATAGATCGTATATAAAACGGAGTTATTGATGATTGACGTATTAGTTTTTATTTTACGTTCTCGGTTTTTATTATTGTTTGGAAAAATATCTGGCGTATATGTGTGTGCGTGTGTGCACAAAATGCAACGTCGCAAGGGGTATCCCCTTGTCTATTATTCTGATGTCGACGGTGAACAGCAATTTATGTTTTTTCATTATTATTATTTGCCGTTGATCCGCGGGCGTCAGCAGCACAGGAAATACGGTCCAGTGATGCCAACCTCTGAACCGGTTCCGAACAGTTTTCCCGCACAACATTAATTAAATTCATTTATTTACTTTTTGGTAGGCACATAATGTTCTGGATTATATTGTTATATATGGAACATCGTGGAACATGGACAATGGATATAATATAATAGTGGTCCCACTGTCCGAGAAACTTTGAATGTATATTATCGAAATCTAATATATTATTTTTAATAGCAATGTTTATCGCAGCATCGCACCGCTCCTATGTTTAAAATGTTTAATAATTTGATATTTAGTTTACTTTTGGTAAACCTATATATTAATGTGTATTTTATACAATATTGTGTGGTTAAAATAATGTCTAAAGTTTTCTAATCATTTGAATTAAAATTTTCAAATTTTAATTTATTTCTGTGTTTAATTATTTACTGCACACTACTTCTTATTCATAATTATTGATAATGACCAACCGTGAAATTAATATATTTTCAACATATACACAAGCACTTCTTATTTTATAATTTATATTTTATTTTATTTTATTTTATAACGTTTGTGATTTCAAAATATAATTTTGTGTCTGTTCTAGTGTCTGTTCATCGTAATTTTGTAAAACTGATTGATTTCAAGTGTGTCTTTTATATTAACGTTCATCCAATCTTATAATCTCTACGTTTATCAGGAAAACTTATGACCATTTATAAAAAAAGGGCTTGTAGACACGACGTAATGAACAGAGATTATAAGATTATTTGAAACCCGTTTCAAAATAAATGATGTGTTACAGAAACGATAATACAAATGCCTAAACATTTATTTCTGTCACTAAAGTAAGATTTATACATTTATTTTCTTTCAATTATTGTGCATATAAACAATTATTGTGCATATAAACTGAATAAAATGTTATTAATAAATTATATGAATAATAGCATATCTAAGTTTTAAAATTATGTGTACAATACCTTCAGACACTTCACTACATGTAATTCTCCTAAACTTAACATAAGTAAAGGTATTTGTCTAGTTTTTGTGTTTACATGTGTCGTCTAAAAAGTTCCTCTCACGAATATTTTTTCATTATATAGATAGTTATTATATAAATAGTTATCTAAGGGACAAGTAAATTAGCAGAAGGTTTAACTGTAAGTACCTACCTCCTGATTTTCATACGTTGTCAGGAGAAATCAATAATTTTTATTTTTCTGATGTTCGTTAGGTTGTTTTCTTTGAGTACACAATATCATCTACATATTCGGTAGCTAGCGATGTATATAAATGAACTAGGTATTCAAATTTGGGTATGGTCGAATTGCACTTATTTTAGTCGAATTGCACTTGGATTTAAAAAAGGTAATGATGGTCGAACTGCACTCGGGTAAAAAGCAGGTAGTAGTCGAATTGCACTTAGGCTCAAAAAAAGTATTTCAACAAAATTATCATACATTTGAAGGAGTTAAACATTTAGTAAACACTCATTTTCCTTCCCGCTTACAGGCTTAGGAATGACAATGATTTTAATCATTGGCGTGGTTAAAAATGATTGTTTTATACATCACATCATGTTAATTATATATGTATACATTATAATTATTATATTATATTATTATACATTATATTATATTATATTATATTATACATATTATTATTATTGTTATACATTTTATTTTTATTTATTTTTAAAAATCGTCAAACTTAATTATTGTCAATATTATAATTTTTTTTCTGATACCGTGTTGTAGATGGTCTTCTGCATTAAAATATAGGTATCGATTTTTAATAGTGTTAAAACATCAATAAATACATTACAAATATATTTGTATTCGGTGATGAAAATGATTTATTGAACTTCGCGTGGAACGACTCGCATGCATTTGTAGTTCTTTGACTAGAAATCGTATCTGAAGCCCAAATATGAGGCGGAAAAAGTCCTCCGTCAGAAATATAATATTTAATATATATAATGCTATTAAATAGGTACGCCCGCCGTAGTATTCGAAACATAAGATTCGTAATATTTTTAACGGGTTTTCACTATACACGTTCGACTCGTAATAAATTTCCACGGTTTTTCCATTTTAACTCTTTTTTTTGAACGAGTGCAGTTCGACTATTACCTTTTTTCAACCCAAGTGCAATTCGACCATTTCTTTGTAGGTAATAAGTGCAATTCGACTATCCCGTCAAATTTCAAATGAAAAAATAAAATATATTTTCTGGTTGATTATATTTTGAATGTATCGACCCACACACTAAAGTAGGTACCAAGGTAATATGATTTATTACCAACTATAGTGCCCTTTTCATGACATTTTCTTGGAAACTTCAAATAAAGATGACCCTAATGTTCATGGCATTCAAGTTCGGGCGTCAAATGTCTGACGGTTACTTTTTCCATAATATAACATTTGTAACCTTGATGATACAATAGTAACTGCTGTTCGTCAACTTTACACGGAATATTATACTGTATTTTGTAAAAAATAGTATTATATAGTTGGATACATGTTATACATAGCATGAAATTATTGAAATCGTAAAATTAAATTATAATTTTTCTTATAATATTTTATTCAAAATATCGATTTGATAAATACCAATATGTCTAATGGTTTTGATTAAATACTTACTGTTTCATTTAGTAAAAATGTAGCTATAATAGGTAGGTAAGTTTATATACCTTGGTATAATTAATTTATTCGAAATAATCGTTTCCAATATGAGTTTTTTTTAATTAATAAATATATTAAAAGGGCTCTTTTGTCAAAAGTAAAAAAATAATGTAGATTCGACCAATCTAAACATACATTTCGTTTATTTTAATATTTTTAAATATATTTAAATTCCTTAACAAAAAATAAATTTTAAGAAAGCTGCAGTGATCCGCGTTGATAAAAAAAAGTGGGTTTTCGACCAAACAGCCAGACAAAACTGAATAAATTTTGTTTGACGGAATTCAATTTTTAAAGCTGATTTTCATTGATTACCAAGTTTACTATGTTATCATCGAAGCGATTTTGAATATCTATTTTTCAGCTTCGATATCCATGAATAAAAATATAATATTTTGTATTTATATTAACATATTAATAGGTACGCATTATAACTTATGAGTTATGATATTAACAATAATTGGAATATTAAAAATCGACTCGACGGAAACCTAGTAAACTTGTTAATCAATCATAATCCTTTTTCAAAATTTAAATCCGTCAAACTAAATTCCTCAGGTTTTGTCTGGTTTATTGGTCAAAAAGTCACATTTTTCATCGACGAAGCTCCTTTAAAACCAATTTAAAATAACAAGACGAGATATAAATTTGCAAGAGATCACACAATTTCAAGCACTGTTAATACTTTGAAAAGTTTGCGTTTTACGATATAATATTAAACTTACTTTGTGATAATTCATTGGTAATTTGATGGCTTACACATTATATAACGTTATAACTTACAGTAATAAGATTAAAAATAGTTGTTGAAGTCGTACTTCGTTTATACTCGTTTAGACTATTATTACAATACTATAATTAATACCTAAGTAATACCACTAATGGTGTTTAAACGTTTTAAGATTTGTTTGATAATTAATCTCACATTTTTTTATATATTAAATAAGTACTGAATAAAAGGCGGATAAGTGGATGTCGCTCTGCTGTACAGTAGGTAGTAGGTTACGAGTGGGTCACTTTATAATGGATGGTATTCAATTTGAATGCAATATTATAATATCATTGTATACGAAAAACGATTATGAGCTGAGACGGTTTGTCAATGTGTATATTTTATTTTATATTTATATTGTTATTTCATATTATTAATACGGTAGCCGTATATTTATATTTATAGTAGGTTGTGTGGGTTTGATGTTTTTATGAATTTGATGGTGGCGGCGAGTGAGGCTCTGATATAGCCGAGCGATTCTGACAGGTGTTCCTGAAGATTTGAATAAGATCTCGATTCGGAGTATGAGCGGCATTTCGTCATTATGTGTTTGATAGTTAGTCTAGTACCGCATGATGAGCATATTGGGGGTCATTTTTGCTCCTCAAACAATTATGAGTGAGTTTTGTGTGCCTAATCTTAAGTCTGGTTAGACTGACTTCAAACTTTCTTGGAAGATCTGAGGGAGTATGGCCATATAACCATTTTTGATTTCGTGGAGTTTTGTGCGAGCGGACTTCCAGTTTACCTACCACACATGTTAGTACAGTGAAGTTTTATTATGGGTATAACATCTTGAAATTATGTAGTTTGTTCATAGTTTAGAAACAATATCACGTAATTGGTATAATCACTTTTTAAGCGGTTACCTTTTTTAAAATGCAGTAATTGTCACCAATATAGGTTATTTATATATATTCACCAATCACATATTCTTATTGTGCCCAAGTGGTACAGATTTTAAAATAAAAAAAACATAGGTACTTATGCTTAATTGTGGTTTAATAAATATTTTATTGTATTTCATTGTTTTTCTCAAAATTGTTGTTACTACCATTTATAGATTATAGAAATATTATTAAAGTCGAATATTTTGCCATTAATACTAAATTTATATACATAATATTATATTGATATTTACCTAATAGTAGGTATAGGTAGTAGGTACCTACCTATACGTACAATATACAAATTGATAGCTAATGTGTGTAGTGTGTACATTTGTAATTTATTCAAACAAATTTAATGTAGTGAAAAAAAACTATTAGCTGTTTTTTTCATTTTACTACTTATTATAATGCCGAAAAATATTTTTATACCTATATTTGGAGTTAGTCACCTTTATTTCCTTCCGCTGCACGGTTATGCTTTACCTAACGCTAAACCTTTCTGTTTATTTTGGAAAACGTTGTGTTGGCGTGTTGTAGGTATTTGGCTTCTTTTATTTTATTTAAAATACTGAAGGCTCATAACGCATTACACCATTGTGTTGTATTATGTGTAGGTTCCTATTTTTGTAAAAATGTTGTAAGTACTCAACAAATGCTTTTTGATTTATATCAACGTAATTTATCGTACATTATTGAATACATTCATAAAATAATAATTATAAATTGTCGTATGCGAACTGTAAACATTTATTTTTACTGCAGAACAGTTCTTACCTTTACATTCATACAGGTTTTTTTTTGTGTACTTATAAATTATAATTAGGTTTATGATATAATGTAAAATTTGTACCTGTTTCTTACAAACAAACATACGTTTTTTTTAAAATTTAAGTTTGAGTTTATAGTTAATAATATGCGTTAATACACAGAAATATATTAACGAGATAAATGTTTTATTAGTAAAATTGACTCTAATGGTCCGCGGATAACAATAAATAAAATTAAACTATATGCTCCATTAGCTATAATTACATCGGGCTGTGGATCGTTAGGTCGATAGCTTGGTACAAGTATTAAACGTATCATCAGTTGGCATTGGTATGCAAGAATAGTTGCATTGTACACTGTCATTTTCACCAGTACCCCAATTAACTTGGCGTTTTGGATAGTATATAAATAAAGTACCTATTCAATAGTCACCGTTATGTTGTACATAATATGCATTTATATCATTTGTAACAATTTACACCCCTGTGGACTTTTTGAAATAATATTGAAATTTGTTTAACCATTGTGCCTAACATTTTTCATACCATCTATATCTATACTATTATGTGTTGTTTTATTAAGAACTTAGTGAACAACGGTTTTAACAATTTAACACTGCAGTATTTGTATAGTAACTCACTTTAGGTACCTATCTACTTATCTTTGAAAACAAGCTTTAATAGTTACCTAAATAATATTTGCGTATTACCAAACAGCTTAGTTTGTTGTTATCTCGTATAAATAATGTAATATATATTACACCATTAAATATATTTTAGCAAGAGCCATTGTGTCGTGTAAAGGTAAATCCTATAAAAATATAAACGTGCTCAAGTTCGAATTTCAACAATATACTCACATAGCCGCGTACAGTATTTTGATATTGGATTTATTTAAAAAGTATATATACGTATATCAGAAACACTGTTAAATATTTTATCAGCCGGGTGTACTTTATGTGGTACAATTGGATAGAGAAGAAAGAGAAGAGCACACTTTTGTCGTTATATATCGACCCAACTAAAAGACACGATCACGACAGTAATTAGTCCATCGTCGCGGAAAGAACAACTCATCAAGTTTAGTCTTTTTTTTCCCCTCGTCGCGGTATTTGGGAGTACTCCAAAAAATCATTTTCTTTCCTGTTCTGCGTGGTCAACTTTAAACTGCAGTCGAAATCCAACAGAACGAAACCGAATTATGAACTAGAGGAACACGATTTAACGTTAAATATACATCAATATCGGGTACATTTGATTATGTTATGTTGCTTATGGAGAGGGGTATTCCAAATTGTTCGGTGGACGAATTGCCCTTGTTTTGACAATTTTAGATTAAAGCAGTAGATTTTAGAAGTAGAAAATCGTCTTGGCCAAACCAGATAATATTATAGTAATTAGTAGGTATGTGTGTAAAACAAATATTGGATATTCCAAAAACAAATCACATTATTCTATGGGTACGCCGCCTGTGACCTGGAAACACGGGTTTCTAGAAAGATAGATTAGTTTTTCGAACGTTTACAATATACTAAGTCTTGTAATAAATTTACATTATAGATAGTCTAGTAAAATACAATATATAGACTTCACCTCTCCACCCCCTCCCCTACTTATAACAATATAATACTATTAATATATAAAATGTTGCCTTTCTTATTTAATTTATGTATAATTCACATTAAATCCCGGTTTTAAATTCATTCGTCCATTGTTTTAAATTACTGCTAATAAATATATTGTTTTTGTGTAAAGAGTAGGTATACAATAAAATTGGATGAATACTGCCCCTTTTTAATTATACCTATATTGATATGCGGGTACATATAATCAATTTGAAATCTTAACTAATTCAATTTTGAAGCATTCATCACGGAATATTTTATCATTGTCTCCTCTATCTGTGAAAATCGTTAAAACATATTACAGAATATTAACAGTTTTTATTTAAATCATTAACGCTGTATACGTAGGTATTCCTTTTGTACCTACAGGCTACAAGGAAATAATAATTTATGAGAAAACATTATGCATTATATTTTATACAATATTGTAAACTATAATTGCATTCATTATTAATTGGCCTTCTCTTTTTAGAACAAGGTTTTTAAAATTCATATCGTCAAAACTAAATTAGTTTTGTTGTCTATTTGAGTTGTATAAAATTTCTAACTTTAATAGGCATATTATGTTCAACAATACAGGACGTTGTGTTTTACAGTTATGTTTTTTGTTGGTCACTCACCAATAAAATGTGATGTGAAATTGTTACCGTTGAGGTTACCAATGTACCATACTACCATGCCATCAATGATCTACATTATATGTACACACAATTATAGGAATCACTAATTAGTAATAAAATTACAAACATTTCATTCGCCGTTTTGAAAACCATGTACCTAAAGAAGTATTTAGGCATATGATATGGTATAGCATAACGCCATAACATAAATAATTATGATTACCATTGACCTTTGCGCCCGGCGAAAAAAACAAAATATATCAGTGATAAAATATTTAGGTATAGCTCTATAGAGTTTTCTTATGCTTTTATCGGGTTTTCTCGGAAACTTAAGTCACTTAAAATAACACGATTATAATTCGTTTATATTTTTAATTTTAAATCAAACTTACAATTCTTAATATTTCGAACGTCGTGGAATATGCAAGTACTATAAATAATTAATAGTCCTCTGGTGGTAGATTCTAAGTGGGGAATGGGTGTTGGTTTTCGTAGCCAGACACATTACGCATTGCCGGACCGTAGTCGTTGTCGGGAAATCATGTCCGCTGAAACTATATTGTCGCCAGACGACTGCGTCCGCTGTTGTAGTGACCTTTTAATTAAGTCTGACCCGGGATCGCCACATCAAACCAAGGAGACGTTTTGATGCCGGACACGGAAGTTGCTGTTGTCTTAAACTGTGCTTACGCACTGTAGGCTTCAAAACCAAGAAACCAAATTATAACAACATATTCTTGAAAAGAATATTTTTCGAATTTCTGGTGATCCGAGAACGTAATCGTAGCAGTATTCGTTTAAACGACGCGGAAAAAAAACTCAATTCGATTGCCGTGAACGACACAAATTATACAATAGGATACGATATAACTATTTATTATACCCATAATAGTATATTTAGATACGCTATGTAGAGTTGTCTATAATTCACTTCCGATAACCAGTTCCTGAGATAATGATAACCGCTACAGCCCTACAATATTTAGTTGGGAAAATGTCGGTGAAGCGTGTGCTTCCTTGGTGTTTGTCACATTGTAATACGTTCAGCCAGATGACGGAACGTCGTATTCGTGTTCCACAATTATAATCAAAAGCAAGTCCGTCCCAAGGAAAACTGGCTAATAAACCAGTTAAACTGTTCAGACGTCCGTGTGTCTATGCCGCCGCCGCACTATTATAATCATATTTTGTGGTAATATGTAACCACCGTCCTTTTGTTTTGTCGAGTATAGTTAATCAGGCGAAAACGGCGTACGTGAATATAATATATTAATGTATATACAGGGTGTCCCACGAGAATTCAGGATGTTGGAGATTACACGTAAACACTATTCTCTCCCAACCGCTTTGACAACAGTAAATCCTCGGGGGGTACACCCTGTATATCCTTACGTCGGAGCGTGAATGCCTACGGTACCTAAATGTGAAAAAAAATTTTACTCCGTGAGAAGATAACAATATTACAATTTACTATCCGAAAGCCGGCGCGAGCACGAGTGTCGGTGAACGTCGGTTTTTCCACTCCCTCACCCTCTCTCACTCACGCGATCACTCCTAAATCTCTGTAATTTTTTATTATCTTTATAATATACGTGTATATATATACTATATGGTATAACAGTTGTTGTGGATTTACACGCAGCTGTACGTCACGGATAGAAAAAGCTCGTAGACGTTGGTTAAGTCTTTGACTAACAGGGTCACATTATCGCAACGGTATTATATTATATATATATATATATTACATTTTTTACCCACGTTACGGGTTTCCTTAAAAAATTGGTAGGTCGGGCAACCGACCTTGAAATGACGAAAAAAAAATAAAAGCAAAAGCGAATATCTGGGACCCGGGACCACGATGACGATGACGACGACTACGGCTGTCACGAGTTTTTGTCCGACGACGCTTCTTCCCCCCCTCCCCGAGAGTGCCTTCGTCCAAACGACCTTTTGGACCCGTTCCTCTTTCTCTCCCGATAACTTTCGTACCGTCGTACGTCGAGGCCATTTTACTTACTCGCCGAGGGGTCAAAATAAATATGATGACGACCACCGCAAAGACACACGCAAACCAGCAATGGATTATTTTGTAGTATATTATATATATAGTTGTAAATTGTAACAGAGTTGCGACATCAAGTTACCGCCGGGCATCTAATAATTTTCGGCCAGTTTCAGACCCATATTATAATAATAATGATATTTCGTAAACGTTGTTGCATATTATTATATTAACCGGTAGAATTATCGAAATATTTTACTGTCAGTTGCAGCCTCGGCCGTCGGCTGTTATCTCACCACTTCTCAATACCGCATTATACGTATACACAATTGTTATTTATATAATGTTATATATAGGTGGTGGTCATAATATGATCTGAAATATAATGCATTACCTATACTTATTATATATCCAAGTATATATTGACAATTGCTCGTACTTAGATTGTTATTTAAATCCCAAAATCTATCAGATACACTCTGTATACCGTTGTACATGAGTGGATAATATTAATATATTGTATAATATCGATGTAAAATATATTTTAAATACATTTCTCAGTGACTGTTTACCCATCTCTATCTCGGCGTTCGTCGCAAACCTATCGTGGTTATCGTTACTCGTTAGCAGCCATAGTGACCTCCGTCACGCGGTGTCCATACACTATTATTTATATACGATACATCATATTATTATTGTATATACATTATACACTCGTGCGCGTCATGCACGCGGTGGGCAGTGGAGATTGGTCACGAGGCGTTATAACATTCATGCCGAGTACATAATACACGCAGGTACAACGTAATATATGTCGCGATACGTGTCAACCCGATTTCGCGAGTGTAACGACACGTCATGGCATCGCGTTTTGTATTGAAATGGTACCGTGTCTGTGGTATATTATGGGAAATTAACTACGGTCAGCGTTAGTGATGTGATTTGCGCTCTGTATAGTCGGATTTGCCGCCGTACTGGACAATATGTATTCAGTTCGGCGTGCGTGTGTGTGACATACGTTTAATGACGTTATGTGCACAGCTATACTGCTATAGTCTAGTTAGAGCGAGATCGTTTTATAAGATTCGTGATTTTTTTCTTATTCCACCCCTTTTAAGGAGACGCACGCCGAGAGAGAGTTCCAGCTGGTTTCTAGGCGACTATACATACGTAATAGTGTACACTGATCTGCTGTGTACCTATATAATATGTGGTGCAGCTACGACCAATAATATTTGATTAATGCCAATCTGTTGTTGACTTAACTGATAGAACGAACCCTAATATAATATTACCTAAACAACCAGTGAAAAATAGTAAATAGTATACACTATACGTGTATATTTACAATATATATTTATGTAAGGCCGGTTGTATAATGGCAAACGCCAATCAGTCTTTGTGAAGTGTATTTAAAAAGTAACTACAATTTAATGTCGATGAAACGATGTACTTACGAATGTTGTTATTTACTCAAAAATCTACATGTAGTTGTATAGAATAATATAAGCAAACAAGATACTAAACCGTTGATTTTGAATTAATAATAATTGTGCAATATACTATCGACACTATATAATACCATAATATTATATTATACTGACATACTATAGTGACCACGGTGGACACGGGTGCAAAATAATAATATTATTAATATATACGGTATCGATATATTCTAATCGTGTTGTAGGCATCGATACAAGAACCTAAATTTACATACGCACATAATATTATGTATGTACATGTATTTGTATCCATAGGCTGAACATAGTTGTAACGAATAAAAATCCTGTTTATTTTAATTAAAAACATGTATTAAACATACCACGTCCCTGCGGTG
Source organism: Nasonovia ribisnigri (assembly GCA_027563435.1). Lineage (NCBI taxonomy): Eukaryota > Metazoa > Arthropoda > Insecta > Hemiptera > Aphididae > Nasonovia > Nasonovia ribisnigri. The sequence goes on along the minus strand of JANEHU010002283.1, from coordinate 55,929 downwards.
TAGTGTACCCGAGTATACAATGTAATTTTAATAAAACTTCGTCTCCATATCACTAGTGTAATTCGGTCACTTCCATCGCCTATATAATATTATAGAGTGTATATCGTTGATGCAAACGACGGCCGCGTGTGCGTTTTTTTTCATTACACATGACGCACAGCTGTTTACTGCAGCAGGGGATATAAATTATAATAATTTTTCTAACGACCAAAAAAACAAAATAAATAACCATTTCAATAGTTTTTCTTCTTTATGCTTCGCATTTGTCACGTATTTTTTACGTCTACGATACAAAAATAAAATAAAATTAACTTTACCAATATAATATATATTTAGTATTGTCGACCTGATAAAAAAGGATCTATATTAAAAAAAAAGTAAATCGGTCGAATATTAAATCGCATATACTTTCTTTGATTTACAATTAATTTCCATTCTCGGTGTATATCATCTTGGTTTTTAATGAATGTTGAAAAAAAGTCATTACGGCCGTGCAAACTCAGTGGTTGTTTTAAAATGCACGACCAAAATTTAAATTATTGATAACATTAAAAGACGCCGAGGCCTTCAGCAATCAACCTCCTCCGTGTGCCCCGCACTGCCATATAATATATTATATATATTAAGTATAGGAAGCCACCATTTATATATTTTCATGTCCGGATTCATAACTCCGTAGGCATAAAATTGTATGTATACAGTATACACTGAAAGAAAAACGATTCCGTATAGTTCGTTTTAATTTAAATTACTGCGTTTTTCATATTTTTCCTTGCTTTTTTTATAGGCATACTTAAGTATGGATTGCGTCGGCGTTTTTTTTTTATCGTGATTGCTGTCGGAAAACTAGACGTTTTCAAAAAAAAAAATCAAATTTACATACACCCGCGAAATGATCTGCGCTGCTCTGGAAGTCTGGACACGCACTTATAGTTTTGTTGATAATGTACACTGTGATTATCGTGTGTAATCACAGTGTGATATGTAGAAAGAATTGACACGACTTATACGGTCCCAAATGAATTTCAGTCATGTGTGTGTGTGTGTGTGTGTGTATATATATATAATATAGTAGGTTATCCGATTCCGTTTTAGTATTTTTTTTTTTATTTTTTTTTTAATGTACACTAAACAAGCCCCTTGCCCTCGCGAGAGTCATTGGTCAAACTTTTGAATGTCAAAGCGAGAACAGTCATGGACTTAATGAAATATTTTTGGCATTTCATTTGCAGTCAAAAAACAAAAAAAAAACTATAATAGTATAATAATATGTTCCTACCCGGGCTCCTATATATATTATGTAAGTATATATTTATAATATTATCCTTTAGTTTGCGCTCGGAAAATTAAACAAAACTTGTTCGTACAATTATGAAATTAAAAAAGAAATTAGGTTTCATATTTTTATGCACCGTGGTATTATATGATGTTTATCGGTTATTTAATTCAAATTTTTCAATTCTGACTTAAATAAACTTTGCTATCGGCGGTGAAAAATTTTGCAAAAGCCACTGGAAGATACGCGCACTGTGCACTACATCATGAAATAATAATATAATATATAATTATGCACTGCCCACCAGCTAAACTGTCGTCTACTGTCTACTCTGTTAAAAACCATAAACCATTCATCGATGACGTCCCGCGTATAATATAAACTGTTGTATAGCCCACGGAGCATCATATACATTTCTCACACATTCTAAATCCAAATGAAAAACCGTAGGCGGATCTGGTTCGTGGATATAAGGTCATTACACTCTCTATACTATACTTACGTATAATATAATATATATATATATAGTAGTGTCGTGACGTTATAAGTGAATTTGTGATTTAAAAGCGTCGGAAGCTCAGATGTTTAAAAAACGGAAAATATATAGGTTACAAACTTACAACTTGGTTACAACAAGAAATAATGTTATAATAATATACGTATTATTGTTGTGTTGTACGGCGACTGACGAGATAGATTCGTGCAGTTGGCGTTTAAAACTTTAATGGATCGCGTGGACACTCATAGTGCAGGAAAAAATTATAACGTGTACTTTCACGTCGTGGACCACAGTGTGAATCCGGGGGGGGGGGAAGCAGATTACAATTTTTTTAATACAACTCTTGATATGGGGGCTCCCATCAACGCCTCACATTGATTAAAATCTTACATTTTATTTTTTTTTAACTACCTATAATAGTTAGTGGACAATTGCCATACGTATAAGACAAGTATAAGTATACGTGTAAGTATAATGTATATATTAACAACATTTTTGAAATATTTGAAGGGGGAGGGTGTGAAATTATTGTGAAATATGTAAATTTAAGTTTGGTATGACCGGGGGACTTATTGTATTACAATTTTTTTGAAACGAAGTCTTACATATCACTTGCACAAAGTAATTTATAGATTCACAGCATAAAAAAATATGCATTTACATTTAAATCCTAACCCTTTATTACAATATAAATATTTATTTAATTTAATTATAATTTAATTAAATGAATGGGGTAAAAAATAAAAATTAATGATATACGTATACAATCGTGAATACATAAAAAAACCAGAGCCCCGTAACTTTCAAGGTGGATGTGGGGGTGATACACTCATTGCCCCCTCAAATATGCCACTGCAGGTGGAAGGGGGATATGTATAGCAGTTTTAAACGCATAATGTATGTTATTGATTTTTGAAAGTCTACTTTTTCCGGTCTAGTTATTCCGTTTATATATATAGTTACGACACGTAACTGCAATAATACCGCGACGTTAACTGTTATAAACGGCCAACGCATATCGGTACGCGTTAGGTGCGTTTTCTTTTCTGCCTTATAATCTCACAAACACGGCTGTTTTGCTCGCCAATTTGATCGTCTTGTTCGTTCTCGTTGTTCGCAATAACTTAATAATATAGCAGTGTGCGTTTTTTGCTGTATTATAATGATAGTAAGGTATTATATCGCTTCAATCGTCAAAACGGGTCGAGTTGGACGAACTGCTACGTGTGTCGGCGAGAAAACTTTTATACTCTATTTTATACGAAAAAAAATATATACGACGTTTAGTGGTTGTGTGTGTTTGTGTACACATATATACTATCGTCTACCTACTCCTTACGGTTTGTTTACGGTTCATTAGCGTTATTGGCGAACGAGATGAACGCGCGTCAGCCGATCGGTGGGTGGCGCTTGCGTGGGGGGGGGAGGGGGGATACCGAGTGTTTACGGCGATTGACAATCACATGACAAATTGCAATATAATTTCTGTTCGGTAATGATGATGATGATGATCAATGTGTATATGTGTGGTCACTTCTAATGTTTGTACACAAGGTGTTTTTATGACGTATAGTACACATATTATACCAAAGTTCCTCCAAGTACGATGACGTGATGCTATGATATAATATATCTTGTACACCTTTATAATATTATTATCTTTGTAATTTGAGCCACACAGTGGCAGATTTTTTCGCCTCACTCCTTCCAAGAATTCAAATTTTTTTATAGAGGATGTATATACTATATATAATATAATCCACTTAGAATTTATCACTACAGGCGTGCATACTTTACCATATAATATAGTGCATATCCCTGCATATCTACGATTCTTACCTAAACTTGTACAGCCGTACACTTATAAGTTATAAATTATAATTAGGGTTAGGATGTTGTAGCTTTTTGCATAGTATATTTTTTCGAAGACCCAAATAAAGCCAAGTGAAATAGAAATCCGTTTTATTTACTGGAAGTTAAAAACATGCTCTTTTTATTTTGCATACTTTAGAGATTTTGAAGATGGCATACCGTTTTTAATATTTTGAAATTTTTTTGGTCACGTTATTGAGTTTTTTTGTAAAATGTCTTATTATATCAATTTATTTTATATGAAAATGTTTGATTTTGTCTAATGCTTACCTCGCTGTCGGCTATCACTGTCGTATTTTATATGTATATCGTCTATGGTGCCTACTTTTTAAATAAAATAACATAATATTTTTTAGAGTGTATTTTTAAGCATAGGTATTTCAACATTTTTGCAATATATCAGGATGTTTTGTAGAGCATTTAAATCCTAACTCTAGTTATAATATATTATGTACATTATAGGTAGGAGGAACGTATATACGTTTCGGGATAAAAATATTATGTATGTATTACAGCATCACAATTTAACAAATTTGGTTTTTAATGTCCACAAATTCACATTTATATTGATTGAAAATATGATCTATTTTAAATTTTCCATATTATTGCATATTTTTTAACTATAAGAACGAAAAATGCATGTTTCGTGGTATTTTTAATGAAAGTAAAAACAAGATTTCACGGAATATTACGCTGATAATTTCAATTCCTTATAATTGTTAATTTTGATTTTTACAAAAGTACTTAGCATTAGTATTTAGTATTCTTCGAAAAGATGCTTCACTTTCACTTAGTTATTAATGATAGCTTGAAAATGATTGTGAATAATTTATAACTGTATGTTAAATATATTTGTATACCTTACCAATCATTTTCATATTACTTATTTAAAAATAAATATTAAATTTTTAATATAAATATGATGAAATAGATTTAAGTATATTTAGCACTATATATACCGCTTTAGCTCAAACATTCTTTTACATTTGTACCGGAAATAAAACAATCATAATATTATAATACTATCATGACAACGCATGCGCGTGGTCGTCTGGACCATCACCTCCAACACCGCGGTGTCAAGATTAGCATCGGGCACGCGACTCCAGCCTGCTGCAGAGGCATATATCAATTCCGTTGTATTGGCAGAGATTGGATATTCACGTGCCAAATTTATTTATATATACCGTGCGACGCGTACCATGGGTATATAAGTAAATTTATGATAAATGTATATTATATATACCAGCTATATAGTATATACAAGCGTTTCGTCGGGACCCGTTTTCAGATGCCGGAAAAGAACGTATATGTATACACGTAATATATAAACAACGTGTTTCTTTATTTTTATCGTCATCGCGGTGTGTTTGGGGTGTACAATCATAGTACAATACGGCCAACGATGTTCAACTTTTTTGCAGTGTATATACCTATATATAGGTGTATTGAGCACGATCCAATAAATCACGATGTTTATGTTATGCGTATTTTACAGTTAGCGATTACTATACTATAGCGATTTTACGATTTATTGGCTATTTAAACATCAATATTGTGACGCCATTACAACGGCGATGGGTACGTTCTTTTCTCATGACAAGAAAAAAAAATTAATTCCGCTCATATAGGTCCGCATGTCTCCCGTTATATCGCGACTATGTCACTGGAAATTGTAAATCACTGTACAGTACATTATACCACCTATATAGTTTCTCATACCAACACCTCCGCTTTATAATATCATATGTGCAGAAAGAAACCGATATCTCGAGTTCTTATTGCCCGTAGGTCGCTTTGTGTGATTTGTATAATATATAGAAGCCAACAAAATAAATGAAATACTACGACAAACGCGTGTGTTGTTGTAGCTTACGTCGATGCTCCGTTTTTATATTGTATTAAAAAAAAATTGAAGAGGTTTTTTACATTATTATATACAGATCGAACGCACTACGCTCTCGTACAGTTTCCAATACGGAGTAGGTATATATGGTATATGAATGTATAATAACAATAATATATGGTTTTAACCGATATACATATATATGCACCGACGGAGGCCTCACATTTCACTGTCGTATAACGTTTCACCACGTGACACAATCACATTCGTAGCCAAAGAATATTTTTTATTATTCTATTATACACTGTTGTTGTGTGCATGTAGGCCGTAGATACTAATGACCTACCTACCTATACCTACTTGTATACACGACTCTTTCCTACCTATTTAAAATCGACTATCACCAAAATCTCTTGTATACACGACTCTTTCGTGTTATTTAATTTTAAAAACATTACCTATTTAAAATCGACTATCACCAAAATCTCTTAAATGTGTTTGTATACCAGCAGTTATCTTTGTTTGAACCAAATATATTTTTGTCATGAGGTTAAATGTTTTTTATTCGCATCGTTTTTCTCAAAATAAATTTGGATCATATACCCATATTACTCATATTAGGATAAACACTTATATAAACGAGTGTGTTCATGTATCATAATTTACGTTATGGCAGTCGAAAGTTATATATATATATATTATTGTTCGTTTTATTGGTTATCGATCTTTTTTATATGCCATTTATATGAGCGCTGTTGTCAAGTATATAGGTACTAAAATCGTAATATATTTTTATGCTAAATTCATTTAGGTATTCTAGTGTATAAAAGTAAAGAATTGAATGCGCAAAATAATATTATAGTATTCCTCGTCAAGCAAAACTACTATTTAAAAACTCGTTTAATTTATTTAAATCGGTTTTACATCGCATCCGATTTGACCTCGTACAGCAGGTAGATGTGTTTTTCAAACCTTTTATAGTGTTTGTAAAACAATCGTTGAACTCTCTCTTTCCATAGACGATTAAAACAATCGGTCCGTTTGCGAATAAACGCGAGCACGCCATTTAATAAACAACAACAATGATAATGTACGAATTTCTGTAGCCGCGGCAGCAGACAACCTCTTGCCAGCGTGCCCATGGAGTATAATAATGATGACATTTATTCTAATATATACAACCCTTTCGTTTTCCGGGACGCGTTGAAATTGAAAACAAAACGGCGTACAAAATTTAAACATACACTCACGTAGAAGTCACTCGGGGGACGCATGTTATATAATATATATTGTCCGAGGCCCGTCGATTTGTCGTGACAATAAATTGTATCGCTGTAAAAATACTCACAAAACGCGCCGCCGGGTCTGCAGCAACCACCCTCCCACTAGGGGTCTATGCCGGTTTCCCGCCAAACTCGTCTCGCCGCCATAATGGAACGCCGCACAGTACACCCCTGCGACGTATGCTCACTTGCAATCACGTCTACCCTATACACATTCGTACATGCATATTATGGTCTAGCCACCGCGTGACTATACGAACGTGAAATATCACGTTGTCGAGCAATGCCCAAGGGCACGAAGATGTGTTGCCGTGGCAACTCCCCTATTCAACAGGGTGACCGCGGCGGTGATATCGCCCCTCCCCGCCACCGTGAACCTATTCGTCAGCTGTTCGACACACAAGTACACACACGACTGGTAAATTACTGAGCGCGTTTTCTATATTATAATGTAATATTATAAAGCAATAGTATACCACTAGCTGCGACGCGTGGCGCGCGCGTGCCGGAAACGTCGTCCGGAATGGACGTTCCCGTCTTCCCCGCGTGGATACAATTATAATAATAATATACACCAACACCATATTAGTGATTTACGATCGCAAGTCGTCTCTAGCTCTGTAAAAACAACCATAATAATCATAAATAACATAAATAATACATTTTTTTTTACTGTCCGTATTTAGAATTTACGATTCATATCATGGACGGCGAGATCGCTGCCTCCGCCGCCGGCGCGGACGATGAGATACCAGCCACGGTCCCGTTGAACTTGAATGTCGAGGAAACAGTGGGAGGTTGTGGTAGCGACAGTGGTGTGGACGTGACGCCGGCCGTGTCATGTGACTCGAGCCTGGCATCAGGCTGTTACGACCCGTGCAAGAGCCCGCTGGGACCTTTCAGTCCGACCGAAACAGGTGGCCCGTCCTCATTACCCTGTTACCCGACCGCCATCAGCTACAGCAGACCGTCAACGCCGACTTGGCGCAGGTCCGCTGACCGGCAGCCGTGCAAGCTACCGGGAAGCATGTCGTCGTCGTTCCATTTTGAGACAGCCAGGAACAGCCCACCCAGGGCGGAACCGCCGAAGAAGACCGACCTGAATGCGGCAGCCAAACAGTCCAAGGTGTCGACGGTCAAGAAGTTGGTCAGCACGTATGACATGGTCAAATCACTGGACAAGTACGCCACGTTACCCAGGCGGAGGAGGAAGTCCAAGGAAAATCTCGCGGTCACCTCTGCTACGCCGGTTGGTACCACGGTCGCCCCTACAACTCCCAGGGAACCCAGTCTGAACCGGGCGGCAAGTCTGAGGAGAAAGCACATCGAACAGGGTGCCCTCGCCCACCTCAACGGTGTCGGAAGTGGAGGTGGTGTTGGTAGTGGTACTATTGCCGGTACCACAATGCCGGTGAAACCAGCTCTTCCGAAATCCACTAGGCCGCCACCGGTTGCTGCCAGGACAAAGATATATCACGAGGTGTGCTCGCAGACCTGCTTGACTAGCGAAGACATCACCAAAGTGTTATCGGGCAGTATATTGCCTCCGGTCGAAAACAGGGTTGAAACTAATGACGCCGAAGTACAGGTTGGTTATTCTTATTATTTCTTATTCTTATCCTCGTGCATTGTAATCAATTGTATTCTTCTCTGTATGCATTTTGCAATCGATTTTACATATTGATGAATGTCTAGGTTGATTTAGTGGAGAAAAGGATCAATGCACTTGAGACTGAGCTAAAGGAAAAGACTGAACAATTAGACTGTAAAACAAAACAATTCAATGAACAACAAGAGTGCCTTAAAAATTTGCAAGAGCGGCTGAATCATGATGATTTGGACATATGTAGACAAATTGATGCTTATAGTCAGCGACTGTGCAACATTTTTCAAATAAATAGTAATATTTGTATATTTTTCTCTTTTTAAAAATCAAATGTTAAGCTTTTATATATTTTTACAGATTGTTTGGATCCATCACCCTCAAATATCTTAGAAATATTGGAGAATCAAGTGACTACCACTTCCTCGGTAATCAATGAACAGCAAAAAGAACTCAATCACCTTAAGACTCTTTGCACTTCTTTACATAGAGTAAGTTACAATATATCTTATTAAAATATTTTTATCATATATATTGATTCTGTCGGTTATTTTTATTATAGGATTTAGAAAAGAGCTATGCAGCTCAAAAGTCACTTTTACAAGCAAATCAAGCCTCTGAAATGGAATCCTCTGAAATTCAAGACTTTTTGCAAGCTGAGAAGACTATGCTTTCAGATACAATTAAGGAACTAGAAAAAGAAGTATGTTATTTATGATATATTGTGATTTATTTCTTTAAACAAGTATCAATCACTTGTATTATGCTTAATGAAAACGTGTAAATGTAAAGTATTGTGACCATAATCGGTGTAATATAATAGCTTTTACTTTTCAAGTTTTTTTTCACCTTATGGACGGTTTTCATTTCAGGTCAAGGATTACAAAGAACAATTGACTGTAAAAGGAAAAGAGGCTTCCAAAACTATGGAGCAATGTACTCATTTAGTACGGATATCTGAACAACGAAGACAAGAGAATTTGTCACTACAAGCAAAAATGCGTGTGATGGAAAATAAAAGTCGTGAATTATTACAACAACAAGAAGCAACTGTGTCGAGTGCTGTTGTGGGTCTGTCTGGATTAGGTGGTCGTCTCGATGCACTGTTGGATAGACTTGTCAAATCTTATTCCATTTCAGAAGTTGATATTGAAGTATGTACTTATTAATTTAATTGGAAGTCTACTATTTGTAATTTAAATAATTATTTTTAATTGATTGTTTTTATTCATAGGATGAAGTATACTTCAATGAAGCATACACAAATGGAGACAGCAGCAGTGATTCTGAACAAATAAATGGTTCATCAAATAAGTCTGACTCCAAAAGCCTTATGTCTGCTATTGTCTCTGCTATTAAATCAGCCCCAACTAACTGGCATAAAGGGAAAATTGATAAAAACCTTACAGGTAAATATTGTTTAAGATCATTTATAAATGTTATATATTTTTTTATTTCTAATTCTATACCTAATTGATAAACTTTATTTTTCAGCCAGCACAAATTCCCAAGAATCTCCATGTTCTCCTAAGCCCCCATGTTCTCCTAAGAAACGTCTACAAACGTCAGAATCTATGAAAGAATTACAAAGAACATACTATTCTCCCATTTGTAAACGAAATGGATCAACTGGTGACCTATTATCACAAACTGATTCCTTAGACGGTATGGGTTTTATTAATTATTTTATAAGATAAACTAATTTTAAAATATTATATCTATATTATGAACAGGTCCATATTATTATAATTTTTTATTAATCTGTAGTGGTGGTTCATTCTTTGATTTTAGATTGTAGTGATTTACAATCGGCCGAAAGTGAATCCTTGAACAATCTATCAGAGGCCATAGTAGCTAGACAACAATTGGAGTTGAGCATGAACAATACTAACACTGGAAACTTTGACTTAGAATTTTTGGAGGACTTCCGAGCACCAGATGCTGATCTCTTAGACCAAGTGATTGACTTGGACAATACGGTCACCAAATTGTTGAAAGTCATCACTCTTGTTCAGACAAATGGCAAAGAACAACCTCCACATCCAGAGAGGTTAATATATTGAATTGTACATTTCAGAAAAATTTAATTTAGATTAATTTTTTTATATTATTATTTTTAGACATGAAATCAAATACACAAATGGTGTCAGTGGTAAAAGCAGGCAATATTCATCGCAGTCCCAATTGATACACGACAGTGATGAGTCAAGTTATAAACGGCCACCAATAGTGCCTATGCAGGAACTAAACTCAAGCTCACCAAAAGCTTTAAACGGAATTATGTGATGACTAATTTTAATTTTTGCACTATATATGTGTGTTTTAATTTTTTTTTTATGTATAAATATTACATTAATATTATTTTAACCATCTATTATTATATAATAGAATATTATATTTGTTTAAATCTGTGTTGAATAATTTATTACCATAAGGTCACACATTATGTGTTATTCCTAATTTGTATTATCAAAGTCACCTCTGTTGCGTTTCAAGTGATTGTATAGCACATTGAATTGATTCCAAAAAATTTTATTATTTTTATTGCTAAATGTAATAAAACGTAGTAGCGTGATGATGTGTTAATTGATCAACTCAAGGACAGGAAAATAATATTACATTCATACACTTTTATGTCCTATTTGTATAGGTACACTTCATCTACTTTGTGAGTTTTAAAAGTTTAAGACCGATAAATTCCGTTGTTTTTGGGGCGGGGAACAACAAATATGACAAAAACAAAATCGCAGAAATTAAAAAATATCCTCATTAGTATTAATAAACATCAGTCATCATGCAGGGATTATTTTAATTTGCTGTATTTACTATTTATCATATCAACAACGTGCTGCTCTCAGCTTTCCAATGAAAAGTTTAAAAGACGTTAGATTTTTATCAAAGGTAATCATATTATTATTTTGAGAGTTACGATAGTTTGCATTATGTTATTATTATTGTAATTTATATTTTATAACCATAGGTTTTGGTAAATTTTAACTTTTTTCATACAGACGAAGAACGATTTAAATTATTTATTATTTAATGTTATAAAATATTTAAACATATTCTTACCTATATACACTACGTCAATACCTACATATTTAGTATATTAGGTACCTACCTCTTGTCTCTTGTGTCCAAATACATATTTTATATCTAAAAATCCACAAACTTAACGAATGATCTAAACAGGATACCGCGTGAAAGATAAACATTGGCCCAAATAGGATGAGGCTTGGGGGCGTAGCCCCCTGATTGCATCCAAGCCCCCTCTCAATATTTACTCATATACTAAAATTGGATGTGGAGAGGGTATGGGGGATTTTTGTTGTAAAAATCGAAGGAATTGAATCCCGCCAATGTAACTTCCTATTTGCGACTATGAAGTATAGGTAATTCGTTATTATGTTTAAAATTATTTATTGTACTAAAATACAATATAATGCATTATTAATTATTGCTTACCTAGTTATTTATCACCTAAAACAACTCGATTTATTTGTAACTGAACGTAGAATATAATATCAATGTATAGGTTCCTAATTATTAATTAATATTAACTTCCAAGATTTATTGTAGTTTGTAAACTACCTTCTCTTTTTTTAAATTAATTTGACCGTCCTTGGCTGCACGCAATATTATATAATAAATGTAAGCGTTCTTGAATAAATCCAGCAAAATATTCAATCAATGATCTAATAGAGCTGGAACATATTCCATTTTATATATTATAGGTACCTATAGGTATATATTAGATTATATATATTACCCGTGAAAATTATCTCTGGGAAATCTCTTGTTATTTATATAAATTACCTGCTGCAGCTGTATAATAATATTATAATAGCCATTCCAAGTTTTTTTAGGGGTTGATTGTATAATTATAATTAATTGTAATATTGAATGTTTTTGTAAGCCGAATCTACAAGTGTGCTTTGGAGTCGAATCGAAATCGTTGGCAGTATAATAATATAATATTAATTATTGCGGTCATCGTTTTTGCATCACGCATGCCGAAAAGCTTTAAGAACTGTACGGAACTCGACAAACGGAAAAATTGTATAAAATAAAATATAACAACATATTATAATAGTATTGGGTGTAGCTATATATTTAAAAACAATACCAGATTCCTACTTTGTATCATTGTATGTAACGTTGTATCCAGGGTTGGGCAGTATCTTCAATACAATTGTATCTTGTATTGAAGATACAACTATATGAAGTGTCTTGTATCGCGATACATTTTTATTCAATGTATCTATTATTTCATAAAATAATTTTATCGAAAGATACTCAATACAAATAATACAATTCGAATACAATTTTGCTTTTTACTATCAATACTAAATAAAGTATTATTTTAATATTTATTTTACGACTACAAATTCAGATAAATTTACTAGTCCCAGATGATTTTCTGGAGGATCGAAATTATTTTTTCACCTATTACCGATAAATCATAATATATAATTATATCTGTGACATACGCATATTGAACCTTACGTCTGTACCTTATGTCCTTATTAGATATCTGTAATTCGTACATTACCTATTCCTTTCGCGTAATTTTTTTGTTTTATTGTTAATGTAATATACTCAGTCTGCGTTTCGGTCAGCTATCGGCTCGACTCTCATATAGGTACGGTTTTCCTTGTAATGAATATGTATTATCATTACTGAAAAGTGTCAATTTTTTTTTTTTTTGCCGTTCCCTGCAATACTTAATTAAGAGGCCATCCCACAATAATAAATACAATTTTTAAAGAACCTATGAATAATTTTATTCAGATGTATATCTAGTATTCTAGTATCGCGGTAGTCCAAAGCCAAGTAGGTACCGAGTATCTGGTAGGTATCGCGATGGGTACTGCTTTTTGAGTATCTTGCCCAACCTCGGTTATATCGAAATTGCATTCACAGCTATTTTCAATGGTGTGGGGGGAGGGTGTTGTTTACATTATAAAATTATATACATTGTATATAAATCCATTCCTTAGCAATTAAAGCTTGATAATTATTGAAAAGTATAGATATAGCGATAGCCATATATAGGCATGTATTAGATCATACACAGAGCTATAAATATTCGTCGATTGTCGACCCTTATGCTTGCGTTTGAACAACTTTCCTGAAAATTTCACTAATTTGTAATCAGTTATCACTTATCAGTAATGTCCACTGTAAAATGCGTTGTTTATAGGTATAATTGAGTATAATTTTGAATATTATTCGATATCTTATAATAACTTCGGTGGCGACAAACTTCTCGGATGACACTTATTATGTCATAATACACGTTATAGTATTACACTACTATGTATATTGTATTCACATTTTTCATGACGTTTAAATAATGTATTTCTATATAGGTAGGTATGTCTACGTCAATGAACCTCTATTTTTTGGAACTATACTGTCTAAACAATTACATCAATTTTTTGAATTTCTAACATCTCATTTCTCAAAATAATCTTCTAAAAGAACTTTTACTTATAAATGTCAAATTTCAGACAAATATGCAATAGATTATACGTTTAGGGCAGCTGCAGTGAAAAATGTATTTCTTTACTAACTACCTCTCTTTCACAACTCACCTGTCTTATACCAAACTTTCAACATATTTCATAACTTGTCCAACATATTTTGACATTTATATTTTACGCACCTAAACATTTTTAGAAAATTATTCTGCCTAAGAGTTTGAAATCGAAAACAAAGGTTACCATTAGAAAATCAAAAGTGTACGTTTACTTTTACAATACAACTAAAAGTTTATAAGGAGAAAACGTTCCGAATGTGTTAAACATAACGAAAATAATAATAACAACGTAATATGATAAATGGATCACTCGGTATACATACATATACATAAAATAGCCGTCAAAATGTATCACTTTTAACGCTGTGGTGGTAGAGAAAGTTTTCTCCGTGTGTTAAATGCCACATATTATAATAATAATAATTGAGCCACTTTCCGGTTCGGTGCTCGCCCCAAAAATTATGCCAAACCTACCTTTATATGCATAATGTTCGTAATATGTATATATATATTTAATGATAAGCAGGAGGTATTACATTATACAAGTAGCTTCTCGTATAAGCTTTAAATGCCTAAACAGGTGGATTGTGTCTATTTATTATATAAAACAGAAACGGTAAAAATATCCGAAAAAAAATTGTAATTTAACTTCAATACTTTCAGCCGTCAATAAGAATGACATATTTTATTCTCATCGTTAAATTTAATGCACCCCGTACGTATAAATGTGCTGCATCTAACAATAGGTACGCACCGGTCACATCCAACCGATCATAACCGTTCCTATATAAAAAGAACTCCTACACCTCGACTTCAAGAATTATTTATATTTTATCATTTATTGATCGTAGTCGTAGGTAAATAGAATTTTATAAAAAAATGTATTTTAAAAAGTCCATTGTGATTTTGTGTGACCTACTACAGTACTACATATACCCACAATGCTTTTAAAATAATTATCCTCTTCGGAAATATTTTATTCTGTGCATATTATTTCATAGATGTATTTTATTTATATACAAAAGGTGTACACTATATTATATTAGTTGCAACCTGGTACCAATATTCAATACATCACTTATTCATAACAATGATGACACTTATGGAATTTTAAGTAGGAAAAGCGTAACTGACTATATATTGTCAAACATTATACCTAATATGATAAGAACCCTCTGCCCCGCCTCACTACGATCAGTTTCCCTTATGGCAGGGTAGTACGTCGGGATGCGCAAAAGAACCGAATTTGTTCCCAAGGCGAGTTCTCTCAATCTCTCACTGAACAGAGTACGGTGTGGACATTTTTGGGATGCAACTAGTATTTAATTACGAACTATCTAATCACCAGAGGTAACTCTAGTGTATATTAGTAATTTTGTTTACGATAAGGATGTGAGGCAATTCGTCCAAATCAGATTATAATATCTATTCTGGATGATAATGGTTGCACGGTTGCATGGTAGATGGCCGGTAACCCCATGCTGATCTATATGAAACAGAGGCATGAAAAAAATATTATTTGAGGTTTATTGGCTTACTGGCAATTTCAAATTTCTCACTTCCCACCCTTGCATACTATATAATACTATATCTGATAATTATTTCATTGTTACATAAAAATTTCCAAACCATCCATATTTTTTGAGAACATTAGTGTTTACCTTTAAATAATCACCTTGTATATTATTGTTATGTAAAATTTACATAATATTATGTCAACGACATCGCAATATCATTATAGTTGTATTTATGACACGTGGATGACGTCGGCAATGTGAAATAGGTCTTATCGATACCTTTATATATTTAATATATATTGTATGCATGTATACAATATTGTGATATACGTGTCAGGCGTACGACTATTATAAACGAGTGTACAGGGGTGCGTTCGGGTGGAAAAAAGGTCTGTTCTAGTGAGGATGGATGATGGGTGGCTGTAATATGCATAGTGTTTTTATATGTGTATACTTGTTTATACATAAAAACCAAATAACGATGTACCTACGACCTACCTATATAGGACTATATACGCCTATACGACGTCCACGCGTAAAATAACAAAAAAAAAAAAAAAAAAAAAAAAAAATGGAAAAAACCAATTTATGTTTATTTCAACAACATAAGAAAACACCACCACCACGTATTCTATAAAAATATAAGAACAAAAATAAACACATACTATGGAGCCGCGTTTTTTACAATGTTCCTACCCAATCACGAAAATTTAAAGTTGCAGACTGCAGTTTGCTGCTGTGTGTCGTGTTTGTACTATGAAAGGAGCTGGATTTAAGATAATAATATATACTATTAGGTACCCATAGCTCTTCTATGATCAGAGGCTTTCTTACTTAAGAGGCCATACCAAAGTCAACAATGACAACGAATTTTATACCTAACCTTTAGCCGTAGATGTACCTATACGGTTCATTGCGATTTACCGTTTGAGAGTGCTGCACATTTTTATTTTGTTACTTGTAATTTCGTAATATCATCATATGTCATACACTCATATCTTATGAAAAGCCGATTACTTACCACTAACCAGTATATTATTATCTTAAACCGTGATAAGGAGAAATTTCTAAGTTACGAAACCGGATGTCCTCGCTAGTGTATGAAAAAATAATGTTATGTGAATATAATATAATTGCTGCATAACAAGATTTTTCGATGGCTAAGAAGCCAAACATTATTCATCTATTTACCATTATTTTTTTTAATCTCATTAGGTAGCTTTTATTATTCTACCAGTAAACTAGTATAAAACCATCGATCAACCATACATTGGTGACAGTTAAGAAGGAGTGAGGTTTTAAATAACAATTAACAATAGATTTTAAATACAACTATTACCATATCTATATATATATAATTACATTATTGTGCTAGTGGTTTGAAATAAAATATAAACATAATGAAATATGCATAAGTACAAAACTAATGTAAAGTTCGTTCCAAGTCAAAATTAATATAATGTTCACAATAAAATAACGACGTAATTTATCTAAGAAGTAAATATAAAATCATAAACTTGACTGACTTAAACCTTTGAACTCAATGACAAAATACATCTGAAAATTGTGTTTCTGCTCTTTTATAATATATAGCTCTTACAATCTTACTCATCCCGAACCAATATACCACTAATAGGTTTAATTTATATATTTTGTGTGTGTAATTGTATTTAGGCATGTGTTTCCTGCTGTCGAATTTCAAGTATAATGTTTTAAATGTCCGTTTTAATGGTACATTTGTAACAGATACAAAGTAAACGTATACTACCAAAACTATACTATTTCAGTTTACACGCACACCATGGGACTAAGAAAATATTCTATATTATGAATATAATAATATGGTCCTAGATTTCTCGTATAAATTCTTGTACCCATACCTAATATAATATATTTTAAGACTAGTCACTCTGTGAGTCGTTTCAAAATGTACTAGGTAGCAAATCAATTTTTAAAATAATATAACATGTATCTACTTAATAAATTAGACATTGTACATAGTATATAATAATTTTTATCGATTAGTACCTATTCAATTATTACTTTTTTACTATAGAACCTAGTCAAGTATAAATTAACAAATTGTAGTACGTCCATCAAAACCACGCACCTATGTGCTATGTCGATGTTAACTAAGCGGGAAAGAATGAACAATTATTAAGTGTTAGTTTACATAAAAAAAAAACATAAAAATATAGTAGGTATAGGTTACCTAACAAATTAATTATACCTTAGTATTTTTTATAATTGAATCAGTTCAGAAAATAAATTTAGTAAAGTTAAACTTATAATATTTTTAACATTATTCCGATGAGTTTTTGTCAAATAACATCATAAAAAATCTATTCTCAACATTGAAATTTAGAAACTACACATATTTTCTATGTTGAATTCACTACCGCACTAAACTACTCGGCATTAAATAGATTCTTATTAGGTATATATGGGTAGGTAATATTATAATAATATTATATGCACTTGTTTATGCACATTATATAATAATAATATCATCAACGGATTTACGGATGATGTACCTACCTTCTACCTATATTATTATCGAATTCCATCTGGTGACTGCAGGTAATAACAATAATAATAATAATAATAATACAAATTCCACACAGTTACACTTACACACCTACACATAGTATATACTATATAGTCGAAATAAGCGTTTATAGTATATGGCCATATAGGTACGCCATCATAGAATTTGCTCAGCGGTGCAGTGCATTATATTATAATTTAATGTAATATATATATACATCCACACGCACTATAATTCTATATAAACGGGTTGGTAGTAAATGAAATATCCTTTGCCGGGCCGTATAGTAATAATTATATTCTGTTTCGATTTCGGTATTGACGTGTTTCCGGCTGAACACACCTTCATTAATTTGTGACACCTTATGTACACCGTCGCACACTATAATATAGCTGCTCTGCACCACCGCAGACGCTTCGAAGTATAAAAGCTCATCCGAGCTCGGCATACGCCCTACAAACACAAACGCTATACGTATCAGTTATATTATTATAATTAAAGCCCAGAAGTGTATGCACTAAAGAAACTTGATTAAATAGATATGTGTCTAGGCATTAAACTACCTTATAATATGCATACATAATAATATTATATTTCTAAAACGTTTAAGAAATATGCAAATATATGATTTTTGGCAAAAATATACTCTTGTCTAAAATATAGCATGATGTTTCTTTAATAAATATTAAAAGCTGAACACAAAGCGTTCTTTTTAAACTAAACATTTTTCAAAAAAAAAAACCCCTCAGTTTAGTTTGTAAGGATTTATAAAGTGAGGGCACACGTGCCTATATTATCATAAATTATCATGGTATTTTATAATAATAAAATATACTACAAATTACAATAGTGTTTCTCACCATTGCAGCCTTCAAGAGTAACACGCCGCGATGACCAATAATGATATCACGAATAATCACACATCTTCATTATAGAAATCACACCTTTTAATTATATAATATAATATTATAATTTTTAATTTATACACGTATATATTGCATATATAGCTACCTTATAATATTTGTGCGGTCGCAGAGAGTGACATCATAGCCAACAGATTATGTGTACACGCGTGTACATAGTTATGTGCTGTGGTCGTGTGATAATATTATGTATTATTAATCGCACTAACCCATACGTCCGGTCTAATAGTGCGGTGATATTGGCGAAGTGTCCGTCAAACGTCAAGTCGTATTAAATGCACACCAGTGGCGGTCGCACGAGTATACGATTATCGGATTATGTACGACGAGTAGCATTTTGCAAAGGAGTCGCAGAGGCGTATATTATTATTATAATAGTAGGTACCTATCTATATATATACTATTATATTATTTTAATCACGTATTACGTAGAGCCGAGTACCCGGAGTACCGTACTGTATACTTACGCATATACTCGTATAAGTAGGTACAACTGTACAAGTGCATAACACGTGTATCATTGTAATTAGTAACACAATATTATAATATACTCAGCACACAGGTACAAAAATGATTAATATATAGGTACAGTGTGTAACAAAAAGAACTGATTAATCACTAATGAAATAACTTTTATTCTAATCGATATTTTTTAATAATTTATTTTTATTTAATCTACATACACATGCTCTAGAATATATTATAATGTATAATTTTTTATTTTTATTTTTTAATACTAAATATAAACAATTTAAAAGTAGTAAAAATGTTTTTGGCCAAATTCAAAATGCCAACTTGTAAATCTGTTTTTTATAACAGTTTTATAGTATTATACCATTGATATGAAACATTTATTTAAGTCCTGTAGTTTATTTTTTTAACTTTTTTAAATATTAATACTTTTTCTAAGTAAATGTTGATCCAGTTTAACACAAGAAACATTTTAAATTCAAAAAGTATAAACTTTTTTTGAATATTTTATACGAGAATTTTTAACATAAATATCTTGTTGTTTCTACATGTTAAAATCTAAATCTTTTATTTTCTTATTTTTTATAATATATAGACGTTAAAACTTGATACCCACGAGTCACAATATTGATTAAATAACTCCTATGTTCATTACCAGATATGTATTTAACTATTCTAACAACTAAATTTCAGCATATTTTATACTTTTGATTTTGAAGAATTCGTTCACAAATAAATACAGTCATTTCAAAATGCAATCATAAAAGATTCTTTTGGCTACAACTGTTCACACGGCTTGCCCTTAGAATTTATTATCGAGTTGTAGTGTAATCCCAGTGGCTGTAAATAAAACCTTCCACGCACTACCACAACATGTTCAACACATTATAGCAACAACACTGACGTTCTTGCCCATAAGTATTTTTACTGTCAGCCACAACATCTATTTACATTTTATAGATAAATGATAAGTATTTTTTCAAACAAAATTGAATAACACAGATGTCTCTATTTTTCATTTTAGATAATTAGATAAGATTCTTGTGGTCACGATTATAAAGAACTTCTTTATAACCAATAACCATGCTCCCGGTGTTCACCATTAGAAAAATAGTGATACCGGATTTCAAGCGTTTATCGCATATCATCCATATACTTATCATACTGTTGGTTGGCACGATATTTACATTTATTATGAAAAAGAGTACACAATCCATATCTTACACTTTCATATTATTATTAATGGGATCAGTATACTTTCCCGACACTCGAATGCCCGACATCATTTGTCCGACACTCGAATGCCCGACACCATTTGTCCGACACTACTTTTGCCCGACAACACTTTTTCCCAACACTACTTTTGCCTGACAACACTTTTTCCCAGCATTACTTTTGCCTGACAATACGTTTGCCCAAAAATACATTTTGCATATTTTTACTGTAGGTAAAACTACATAAAGTAATTATGTAGAAATATTTGCATATACAAAACCAGATTTCGACAAAATTGATTTTGTTTTTTTGGAATACATATCTCAAAAACCTGTAGTTTATTATGTAATGTAATGTATACATAAACATTTCCATACATTATACAATTTTCAAAATATTGACTTATTTTAAACTTTAGGTGTGAGAAAGTTTTAATGTTTTTAAATATAATAATTTCGTTACTTCAAAAATCATTAATGTAAATTCATAATCATTTTTTATGAGCATCTGAAGTTAGAATTTCGACAAAATTAGTCAAAATCAATATCATTTCAAAATTTTGTGTAAGAAACTTATAAATGTTTTTCTTTTTAAATCTTAGATTTAAAAATGTAATATACAAGATTCTTCATAAGTTTTTCTATATTTAACAAATAAAAGTTAACCAAAAAGGCACATTCATTTTTAATGAGCTTTTGAAGTTCAAATTTTTAATATATTGGATAATCACTCGAAAATTTTTATTCTTATTTTGTTGTGGTTCAAAAAGAAATAACCACGTATAATTATTTTGACTCTTTTTAAGCTATTTATGGATATTAAACATTTTAAAATGTTTTTAGTTTTGTTTCTATAAATTATATTGAGAAAAAGAATTTGTTGGCTCAAATGTTGTTATAAATTATAATATCAGTTCAAAAATAGAGGACTATAAGAACTTATTTAGTTTTAAAATTTTACCTATATAGGTATATACATTTAAAAAAATAACAATTTAAAGGTTTTTCTACTGTATGTTTGTACCTAGTTATTTTTGTATGTATGTATGGATGTATGTGTATAGTATGTATGTATGAATGTATGTATTAATGCATATAATAAATAAAACACAACTTTGGTTACCGCCCCTGTTCGGGTTGATAATTCACACCGACGAGTTATTATACGACAGACGCCGCCCAAGTGGTGTACTTGGTGCACACATATACGTGTTCATAAAATGCCTATCCAAAGTCAAAACAGAAAAATCACTCTACCGAGTATTATACGTTGTACGTAGGTATACATTTTACATGAATGGTGATATAGCTAGTAAATATGTTGTCAGGATCCGCTAAAACGCGTTACGGTGCGCCTCCACTGTATTTTTACGATTAAACCCTCTCTGATTTAAACTTGTGACTTAGTCATCGTCATTAGGTACGCCAAGTAGAACTTTTTTTCCCTTTTTCTTATTTTTTCATAAACTCGTGGCAACGTTTGATGCTTTACACAATATGACGTGTTTGACAGCGTGGCAAAAACTCTTGTTTATATTGACAAGTTTTTCGCAGATTTAATATTAGCTGGAATTCAAGTGTAATCAATCTGACAATCATTCAAGTTTTTTCAAAAGAAGAATTGGAATTTTATTCTTTTTTATTTTTATTAAATTATTGGCAGGCTTGACATTAATTATTATTTGTATAAACACGGTTAATATCCCACCCAAAATTACAGTGGTCAGTGACATATTTTATGCACAATTTGTAATTATTTTATAAACATTTAAGAAAAATCAAACATTAAAAATTATAAAATTTCTCCATTATATTATGAAGAACGATTTCAATATTATTGAGTGTTTCATAATTACCAGGGAAACCAAAAAAATAAATAAATAATAAAAAATAGAAAAAAAAGAGGTGTCCTTGAATGATTTAGATTCACAGTTGGATATTATTTTTTTCACCAATCACGATAACAATATAATGTTATGTAACAATTATTATAATAAAGATTATCAATAATTTGGATTCTACTTGTATATTAGTTTATTCTATAAAGTTACGAATAGATAGTTATAGTTAGTTATATTATTACGAATATGTGACAATATGAATGTATAATTTATTTTATATATGTACCTATATTACTGTTATGATATTTACATAATTCAAGATCTATTTTTTCAAATTTTTACATCATTAATATAATATTATAATATTATTGATCCATTAATTTTTTAATTTCAAAAACATAATTATATTTCATTTTATATTTAGGTACTCTGTAATCTGTACTTACTTACTATGTTTTAACTTAAATTAATGTTGGTTCGAATAAGTCTATACACAAATTTGATTATAGATAGTTGTATAAGTAAATTTAATATACTATTATTTTTATGTATATAACGAACGATACCATTCCGTCACGAAACAGACTATTATATTATATTGTATATTTAATAATATGTTTTATTATTTATAGATTATTTTAGAATCACACAAGCATGTGATGTCATATAATTAAAGGCAAATCGATTCAATGTCGTATAAAAGTCCTATTGACAATTCCGACAGTATTTTAAATGGTTATAATTAGTACGGTGACGGCAGGTGGTTGTAATGCAGTGATACCGTTTTATATTATTTTGTATATACTTCGTTTTACTGCGAAAGTGCGAAAGCTCTAATGTTTCGAATAATTTGTAATCACTTCGAAACTTATACCAACTACATATAAAAATATTATTGTTTCCTGCAGCATAAATAATAATATAATGAAAAACTGGTTAATCGTCATCAAAATGCCAAATTCCATCAATAGATTAAAAATTAAAAATTAAATGTTCAAGTGAATTAATCGTCCCTATTATCGTATAATGTATATAATATTTACCTCCTACTCTGCAAAAAATCATTACCCATAAGTCATAACGTCTGACAGACGACAGTGATATATATAATAAAACGAAAACAAATCTGTCTCTCGAAACCGCACTTATTGGATAGGTACAATATAGGTATAACGACCTATAACCTTATTATATTTTTTAAATGGAAGAATTTGTCTGTCTGTCTCAAATTATATACCGTGTGGCGGTAAGGGGATCAACGGGTATCCTCTACGCAATCGAAATTCTTATCGGAATGGAACTGCAGCTAGACTGCTAGAGCCTTTATTGCAGGCTTTACACAGCTATATATGTAGGTATAGTTTTCTTATAGTTTTATCGAAAAACACTTTTCAGCAAAGTAAAAAACCCCAAAAAGTTTTACATAGCACCCACCACTGCAGTAGATTGGATCAGATACAGATTGCATTTTAAAGAGGTAATATTTCCCAAAGTATGGTTATGGATAAAACCGTGAAAAGAACTATACAGAGAATAAAATGAGCTGTGAAAAGAGACGTAAGTAAAAAAACACTGGCTGCAGTTTTGGCGACTTTTGGTCTCTGAAGCCGACGTCGAATGGTTATTTGAGTAGAACAACGGTTTATCATCTCTCCGTTCAAAATTCAACATAAATATAAAAAACCATCCTCGTTTGCCGTCCAACGCCAGCAGGTATTTCGGTTTTTTCCAAATTTATTAATAATACAGTATATGTTATTGGTATGAAATATTTTGATCGCCTATCGTGCAAGCTTACCTTGTGTATAATATTATATTATATAAAATCACACTAGCAGCGCAACACCATAAACCATAGATATCTATTATTTTTGAAAACGTGTTCCTATTAAATACGTTCTTTGCTTGTTAGTTGTTACTCGTTTACATTTTTAAAACAGTATACAATTAAATAATATTTTGGTGACACGGCATCTTGGATAGGCAATTTAGTCACACTACTGTGCATTATATTTTTTTTTTTTGAAGTTTAAAAGGATGTCAGCGCACTATTGGTTTTCTCTCTCTGACCAACGCGCAAAATATAACATTTTACGTTCATAACAACTATTATAATCATAATAATTTCAAAAATAAGAGTGAAATGACCTCTTATAAAATTTAAATTTTATAAGAGGTCATTTTATAATTTGCAATTTGCATAGAACTATTAAAATTTAAAACTTCTTTGTAATTTTCTCTTTTATTTTATTTATTTTTATAAAATTAAAATATCTGTTGAATATACACACTATTTATTTACTATAATATGTAAATTAAACTATTTTTTCTATGCATAAATCTCGAAGTAGTACATCTGATGGTACCTAAAGATATTCAGATATTCTGTGCATGTTTAGTTAAACAAGTCTTTACACTTGGATAACCCAAATCCTCGACACTTTTAAAAACTCATAAAAATTCTTAATTCAAAAACTCATCTTACTTTTCTAGACCAGAATTAACCATAGCCTAAATAAAATATTGAACATAGAAAAATAACATGACACAGTTCTATTATTTTTATTATATAGGATGATTCTATTGCTTCAAGATGTGCATCAAATGATCAAACTTATTATGCTAAATGTTATTTAAAAAAAGATCGTTGTAGTTGTTTAGGAAATATATCATAAGTATTATGATTATTATTATTCACCAAGCACTTTTCTCACCTCCATTTTTTCATAAAGTTATTCAAATTCTGACTTTTAGAATTTTTAAGTATACTTAATGACCTTAAATTTTCAAATACTTAGATTTTTATATCATTTTTCAAATGAGAATTACAAATTGTTTTCTTAAATTGTTAATTAGATTAATTTTTGAAAAGTCGATGTATCCAAATTGAATTTCAGATGAGTAGTTATTGAGTAATTTAATTTTGTGTACTGAGGGTAATAGCTAGGTTTAGAAGATAAGGAGGCTATACATTTATTTATTTTTGTTTTTTTTTTAAAAAGAGTGGAAATTTTGACCTCTCAAAGTACTAACTAGATCCAATTTGGAATCAGAAACCACTCTCAAAGTTGAAGATAAAACCTTTTATACTACAATTTATACCGTGTATGCATGTGTACTGTGTAGACATAAAAAAAAACACACATTATTGTAAACCTAAAAATTATTAATACATCCATCGCTCCACCCAAAATCTAAAATGGGAGGGAGGATGATTGGTGGATTACATCCTCTATATTTCTTAACAACGAACATTTATATACAAGGTTAGATTATTTATATAAAGTACCTAAATTATATATAGGTATTAAGGACCTAAGATAACTAATAAGTCTTACACACATTTGGTTATAAATACTTACAATACAACCATAATATTCTAATATTGTAATACAATTATTGTATAAGACATAAGTAAATACTTAGCCCATAACTTTAAGTAGTTACAAGTATTCAACTATAGGTGAAACAAACTGATAGTCACCAGTAATTTTTTTGGGGTTTCCAATACCTATATTTTTTAGTGCTATCATCATAAAAGGGTCGCCCAAAAATATTAGTGACATTATAAAAAATGGTCCTGGAATAATCTTCGGCAGCGTAGGTTAGATAACTAATTAATAATATTTTTAATCACTAAATTGGTGTTTTTTTCCGTAATTCTAAGATTTTTTTTAAATTGGTTGATTAAGTATGCAATTGTAAGAAATATATTCAAATAATTTGCCACCCCTGAACTATAGTATAGTATTACTTTATTAGTACCTATATATATATTATTATACTTAGATTAAACTATATTATTGATGAAGTAATTCTCGGTGTTTTGGTTTCTTAAACTTTCTTTGCATAATTGTATCTGGGGCATAAGGAACTATAATAATATATGGAAATCGTAATTTCATTTTAATTTGTGAATTTTTTTTTGTTTCCCTTTTGGTGTAAAATATTATTCTATTAAAATTGTAATGGTAAAATAACAGAAGTCAAATTATGAACATTACTATCGTTGATGTATGAAATGTTGAATTTTTATAGCTAAGGCTTGGATTTAACCTATATTGATAAAATAACCCATATTTAAGGTGTTGCCTTGGACCCTATGTTACGCCTAACCTAACTACCTAACATGAACATAATAATCAAATCTTAATTTCGCCTTACCACTTTTCTCTAAGTTCAACGCCCTGTCTATATTTATATATGTAAAAATCACTCATACAATGAGTTTACACGCATTTCACCCCAAAACTACTCAACCAATTTTGGTAAAATGTGTGTAAATTAGTGCATCTTAAAATATAGGATAGTTGTTATCTCGATAAGTGGTCCTTGATTTTTTTTTATTGAATATTTAATAATAATAATGAAAGTATTTTTAGATTTACGGTTGCATGTTTTGTTTATAAATGGTTTTTATTAGTTACAGCTTACAGTATTATTATAAGTAATTGCTATTGGTTACATACAACACTTTTATTATAATAATATTATTATTGTTTTAAATTATTTAACGCAATATTTATTAATATAAATGTTTTTAAAATGTATTACTAAATGTTGGTTTATAGAGTTTGCATTTTAACGGGAAACGAAGTGCACGGAGTCAGCTAGTAATATATATTAGCAGTAAGCATTATAATTCAATTACATATTATGTATAATATAATAGATATAACCTAATCAACCATATACAATATGATTTATATTTTCTTTTGTTTTAATGGAAACTAATAAAAACTATTGAAACTACAAAAATACGATTTTTTTGCGTAGAAAACAAAATAATAATTTTGAAAAATTGCTCCACGTCATTTTGTACAAAGTAGAGGAATTTATGATCCATAGAGTGGGTATAGAGATTATGAATGATACTTTAATTCAAATTTTACTACCTAATATACCTACACAAAAAAATTACACATCAATTATACATCATTGTAAAACTATGAAATCCATTGCTTATTCCAAGAATATAATATAATTGTGGATATTTTAATAACAACTTTAAAATGTTACATCGGTATGACGGTATGTGTAATTATATATTAAACATTTTTTCTTGAGTAATAATATAATATAGTTTATTAAGATACTTTGGAATCTCTTTCAATTTTAAGTGTTTGGCATTTGTTTTTTTTTTTAAGTATATTCTGTACTTCTGTGCCAGCCAATTTCACTCAACTTTTCGAAAATATTTAAAATTAAAAAAAAAACTATACTTGGTACCTACCTAATTATCAACAATTTCTAAGTGGGGATGATTGTATAGCATGATTTGTAGTGCGTTAACAAACTCTCCACTCACTACAATGTAGTGAGTAGGTACTGAGTAACTATATAATAATAATCAGGGTTGGGATTTTATTATTTCTTATCTTTTTTGTAAGACATGCATCTTTTTGCATCTTTCGATTATTGGGTTATACTTATACATCGTTTGCGCATCGATCGTTTAAAAGGTCGTATATCATTTGCAGTGCATTAACAATATTTAACAATATAACTGCAAAAAAAGGTGTATACCCAAAAATGATAGTTGTTTTCTAACTTTAATCTTAAATTCGCACATCTTTAAATTTACCTTCGTAATATTCATTTTTCAAATGTTGTATACGTTATTTGGTTTTAAAATATTATGAAGGCAATTAGTCAGCAATAATACGAGATCAAAAACTAAAGTGTACGGATGACCAATCCATTTTTATCACATAGGTACCGCTATATCAAGCTTGATTACTGAATAGTAAAATTCGTGAGAAGCTTTCGAGGCATACGCGTGACTTACGAGACGTAAAAGGTTAGGTCTATACAATTTATTTTTTAATAATTTTACTCAAACATATGTATATTTGAATTATAATTTATAACTATGACTATAATGTACCTGATTGAACTGAATACACTTTATGTACCTATCTCTATTATTTTTAAACTAAAAAATCTTAAATTATTCATTATCTATATAATATAATAATATGCATTTACATATTTTATATAATATTATGACTACAATTCAATTCAATTAATCCAAATGGATTATCCAATTTATTTTTAATTGTTTGTATCTATTTATTACTCTTGATATTCATAGATAAATATGTATTAATTTCAATGTTTTAATCATAAATTCTAATAATTTCGGAAAACTAATGGTACTTATGTTATAAGCTTATAGACATAAGTATAGAACAAAAAAATCGAATCGTAGTATTTTTTATGAACTGCACAACATTTATATATGAATTATTGCACATCCTAATTTAATACTGCACATTTTATGTACAACTGCACGTTAGCGTAAGCTCTGATTTTATCTACGAATAGTGTAATATTCATTGTTATAATAAATTGTTAGCAACTATATAAGTTATAACTTCTCATGTAGCGATTTCCTTAGTTTGTTGTACCTTATTCAAAAACAAATAACTGTAGATAGTAGATACATAAACTTTTCACTAAATGTTTGTATTAGTAGGTATTTTCTGTACAGCATAAAACTTTGAAAATATTTTGACTCCTTATATGAATTGTCTACGAACATTTTTAATTTTCAACTTTTTTAGTATTTTTTCCATCAGTGTCAATACAATTTTATTTGTTGGGTCAAAAAGCTTAAAAATATAAAAAATACATAAGGTATAGTTTTTTTTATAAGCATTTAAAGTTCGAATTTCGACAAAATGTATTAAATTTTAAATTTAAAAAGGGGGTCAAGTGGATGTCGCTCCGCTGTACAGTAGGTTACAAGTAGGTCACTGTATAATGGATGGTATTAAATTTGAATTCAATGGTACAATATCATTGTATACGAAAAACGATTCTGAGCGGAGACGGTATGTCAGTCTAGGATTATTATTATTATTATTTTTCAGTCTAGAAATTATATTGATATTGTTATTATACGGTAGCTGGTAAGTTGAATTAATATTATTCATATTATTTAATTATTAACCTAAAATTATCAATGAAGCTGGAAAAATATCATAATATATACTTTTAGTTAATATTGATTTTAATATGTAATTTCGTCCAAATTTGAACTTAAATTGTCTGTAAAAATAACTGTGTTTCTATATTTTTAAATTTTTTGTTTACAGTATATACTATTTATTAGAATCTTTGTTTTAAATTTTCAATCCTTAATTATAAAAACTGAATATTTTATAATTGTTTAATTAAAATGATTGATAATTTTCGAGATTTTGATGAATTTTGTCAAAATTCGAATTTTAAATGCTTACAAAAAAAATGTGTTCCTATTTTTTTTTAATATTCTTTTCAGTTGCTATTGTAACAATATATCAGGAGCCTTGTATTAAATTTTCATTATTTTTGGCCCAACAAATAAAAATTCATTGGCATTTATATAAAAAAAAACTAAAAAAGTTGAAAATTGAAATGGTCCTTAAAAAGCTCAAAAACAGTCAAAATATATTCAAAATTAGATGGTTTATAGAAAATGCTAATATACACATTCAGTGAAATTTTCACGCATCTACAGTTATTCGTTTTTTAATTGCAACAAAATAAGAAAATCGCTACATGAGAAATCGAGTGAATATCTAATCTTGTACAAATTTGAACTTAAAATGCTCATAAAAATTTATGT
Source organism: Nasonovia ribisnigri (assembly GCA_027563435.1). NCBI lineage: Eukaryota > Metazoa > Arthropoda > Insecta > Hemiptera > Aphididae > Nasonovia > Nasonovia ribisnigri. Next base: position 25,882 of record JANEHU010002283.1, on the reverse strand, counting down.
TGACTTGCTTATAAACATTTTTTCATTGATAAAATTAGGCAAACTTCTAAGGATTCTTGTATCACATTTTCAAACCTTAGATTTAAAAAGAAAAATTTTTATGAATTTCTAACTCAAAATAAATTGCACATTTTCGTCATTTTACGTATTTTGTAAAAATTTGAACTTTGATTACCTATAAAAAAAATTGTGACTACAGATTTTTAATATTTTTCATCTGCCTTTGAAACTATATATTAGAAGCCTACTATTAAATTTTCAAGATTTTTTACCCAACAAATAACATTTTATTGACATTTATAGAAAAAAAAACGAAACATTGGAAACTGAAAATGTCCGTTAACAGCTCAAAATAAGTCAGAATATTTTGAAAATGCTATGGTGTGTACAAAACGCTTATATAAACATTTAGTTAAAATTTCATGTATCTACGGTCATTTCTTTTAGAGTTATACCAAAAACCAAAATCGATTTTGTCTAAAATTGGTTTTCTGTAAAAATTCCCAATTTTTCATTTGTTTTTCACGGCGCTTTTGAAAACTACTGGGACATTTTAACTTTTGACCCCCCGATGTACTAGATTCACTTTCCTATCGGAAAAGGTACTATTGAAGAAAATCAAAGCATTTTTACTGTCCTAAAAGGTGATGACAGACACAAAAAAAAATTTAAAAACACACATCATTGTAAAATCAGTACATTCATCGCTCCGCTCAGAATCTAAAAATATAAAAAACAGTTTTTTTATAGTTATTTTATGTTCAAGTTCAGACGAAATTAGATATTTAAACGAAGAATTATTTAAGTTCTGTGTTATATTTTATAAATATTCGTGGGTATAGGTACTTGAAACATCTAAAGTATAATATTATTAATATTGTATATAAATATTGTAATAAACAAATAAAAATAATTCAACTGAATTGGCTACCGTATTATTGTATTAATAACAACAATATAAATATATATTATAGTATAAAATATCCTAGGCTGATAAACCGTCTCCGCTCAAAATCGTTTTTCGTATGCAATGATATATCATTGAATTCAAATTTAACACAATCCATTACAGTCACCCACTTGTAAACTACTGTACAGCAGAGCGAAATCCACTAAACCGTTTTTTTTTTTTTTTTAATATTCCAATTCTTATCATACCATTAGTCTAAAGTATTAACCAAACTATTTAGGAACTTAAAAAGTTAAAAACATACACAACTTAGATGAAATTGTAATTTAATTTTTCACGTTTAATATATTTTTATTTAAAAACAAAAACAAACAATTTATGTTACCCCTATACAATTTAATAAAAATAATAAACAATTTAATATTTTTCAATTCAATCACAAGTAAAAAAACATACACATAGACAGTTGTATTTACAATATTAATTATTAACATGAAAAAAATTATAAATTAACATGTTTAAAACAATTATTTATGTTATTTAATGTACATAAATCACAAATCAATTGATGAAAAAAATTCGGTCATTACATATTTTAAGCAAAGACGTCATAAGTCGTCAGGGGAACCAAATAGAACTTTATGTATATCTGTTGATCAGGAAATAGTTAACAGGGTACACTCAACTTTTGATAATAGTAGCCCCATATCACCAAAAAATATTCAACAGAATGACTGCCCATGAATTAAAAAAAATATATTATTCAAACTACCTAACTAAAACAATGAATTATGTACATGAAAAAAAAAAAACATTAAAACAAAAGATTAAACCCTATTATTACTACTTACATGCATTAATCTGGAAAAAATTTAAATTAAATGTAGAACAATTAATTTTTAAATAATTTAAACAAAAAAAATACATGTTTTTAGTATAAAACCCAACATATGACATCTTGTTTGTTATTACATATCATATTTATCTAAAACAATACTATCATATTTACCAACACTGAGTGGTTAGTTGTTCAACAAAAATTATCTGATTATTAACAAACTTATTGGTTGACATTCGACATATTATGGACATTTCCAATGTAATAATAATAACAACTATAATAATAACTTATAATACAAACAATATAACTTTACTTCCAACTGTATCATGATTTAATTTTGAAATCTTTTAGTTACTAAATAAAAATTAATTGATCATATTATTTAGTTTTGAGACAAAAAGGTAATCACAATCAAAAACCAATCTCATTAATTCGTCAAATATCCAGAAATTGATCAATAATTATAATATATAGTATAGTATAGTATAAAATAATTCATTAATATTTATTTATTTATTAGTTTATTTCAATAATACTCATATTCTCAAACAATAATTTAATTATGTTTTACTAAAATATTTGAAAAAAATAATGACGATCATGACAAGGTAAATAATATAATAACATTTAAAGATTATAATGATGCCTAAAAAAAAAAAGATTATACATAATCAAAAGGGAATCAATAATCATTTTATGTAAAATATGTAAAAAGCAACTTAAGTTTTTAATACTAAGTACTACTAAAAAAAGCAATTTACTAAATATGGCTAGTAAGTAAATTAATTAAAGTCTGTTGGGCTTAACCAAAGTGATTTGAATGAGTAACATGTAACCTATATACATCATTGTACAAAATACATATTATACTTAGTTACACAAAAAATATTTTTTTGTGAAGGTTAGTAAACCTTAAGAAACAAGCTTATAAAATTTAAGGTAACAAAAATATATATAACCAAACTAATTGGTTTCAACATTAAGGTTTTTTTCGTTTTTTCATCATTTGTTTCTCTCTTCGAATATCTGCTAAATCTTCCAAAAGTCCTTTTAAAAAAAACATAGATTTATAAGCAAAGTAAAAATAAATAAATTATATAAGTTATACAGTTAATTAGATTATTATTAGTTATTTATGAATTATAAACAATTGCAATTTGTGTGATCAGGAATTTTACACATCTATGACCAGCAACTAAGTAAAAGTATAATATGGTTATTTTTATAGATTAAATGAAAAATGTAAAATATGCCTTACCAGCTCTAGCACTTTTATACTCTTCTTTTTGAAGAGTACGATAATCAGATTCCATACATTCATCATCTTCATCCATTCCTCTATACCTAAAAAAGAAAAAAGCAATATTGTTAAAAACTTGTTAAAAAGCTACCTACTAGAATAAAATTATTTTACTTTGATTTGTCATATTTGAAAATTTCTGAAATAACTTTGGAGTAATCAGCTTCATCTTCAGGCCCATCATCAATAAAGTCATCTAGTTCAGAATCATATTCTTCTGAATCTGATTCAATGACTTGACGTTTATTGCGAATTGGCATATGCCGATCATCTCTCCTTCTCATATCAGCAGGTGGAAATTGTTTAGGGATCATATCTCTGGGTGGGAACTGCTTAGGCACCATGTCTCTGGGCGGGAACTGCTTGGGCACCATGTCTCTGGGTGGGAACTGCTTAGGAATCATATCTCTGGGAGGAAATTGTTTGGCCATTTCTTTAGGCGGGAGTTGTCTAGGTTTAATATTATTGCTGTTTGGTAACTTTTTAGATTTATCAACTGGCATTGGGACATATTTATCATTTGAACTGGTAGGTTTTGATTTAATGCTTTGAGATGACATTGGTCTAGGTCTATATTTTTCATTTGAATGATTGACTGCACTAGGTGTATACTGTTCTGAGGAAGATGAACCTTTTCCCTTGGGCACGTATCTTTCTGGTTGTACAGTAGTTTTAAGTTTCGGTGAATATTTCTCATCGCCTGAGAATTTTGGTTTAGGCACATATCTTTCAGTTAGTGTTGGTTTTGGAGAATATTTGTTAGATGGTGGACTTCTCGATTTAGGCACATATCTTTCAGTGGGTGTCGGTTTTGAGACATATTTATTTGAAGATATTAAGCCCTTGGGTTTCGGAGAATATTTGTCAGATGGCGGACTTCTTGATTTAGGCACATATCTTTCGGTAGGGGTTGGTTTTGACAAATTTTTATCAGATGGCAATGAACTCTTGGGTTTTGGTGAATACTTGTCAGATGATGAACTTCTAGATTGAGATACATATCTATCATTATTTGGCATTCCTCTGGGTTTTGGTGAAAACTTATTTTCAATAGAATTTTTAGCTTTGGGTATATATTGATCTTTGATTGTTTTTGGTTTCGGTGAATACTGTTCATCATTAGAGTTATACCTCTTTTCGTTCAACAACTGTTGTTCTGATGAACTTTTGGAGGTGGTTCTATTCCCATTTGAGTTCATTCGTAGAGTTTCTGAATTATTCAATGATCTTGGTATATATTTATCATTTTTACCATTATTATTCAGCTCTTTAATAATTTTTAAATCTTTAGACCATACAGAAGCATTCTTTTTCAGTTTATCTTCTGCGTGAATATCAACTTTTGAAGAAGATGCACATGCTTTTTGAATTCTTTCAACTGGTTTAATTTCTTTGGGTTTTTCAGTAATAGGTAATATCTTGCCTTGTCGTCGAGCTAGTCGTATTTCTTCAATTCTCTTGTCTTCTAAATATTTATGTCTTTCTTTCTTGGTCATCATAGGTAAAGGTTCTTCTTTCTTAGGTTTTTCAATAAGTATAGGTTCAAATTGTTTTTTTTCAGCAATCTTAAGTAGTTCATGGAAATTCAATGGCGGGGGTTGTGCTGGCCGTTTTTTAATTTTCTCTGTATCAGGTCTGGATTTTTTTTGCTGTGGCTCGACACTTTCTTGATCATCTTCAGCATTGTCTATATCTTTAGGTTTTCTTTTTCGCTTATGTGGCAATAATTGATCTTCTTCTTCTTTTAGTAAGGCTGCTCTAACTCGATCCTAAAAATCATTAAATAATCATTATTTATTACCAAAGAACTATATAAAAAAAAAAAATTTCAAAAAGTTAAAATTGTTTTGAACATGATTTAAAAAATATAATTTTGACTTACATGGAATTATTTAAAATTTTTGATTTTAAAATTGATAATAGTTTTAGATTTATAATGGTGAAGTATTGTTAAATTTTGTAATTTATATGTTATATTTATGTATCATTATATGCTTTAAAAATAACCAAGTATGCAATCATGATATAAAAACTATTTTAGTTATTCTATAGTATGTCCGGGTAACATTTATTATGTTTCTGTTTGATTGAAATAATAAATTTAACTTTTTTTTCCCATTTGTAAACTATTATTCAAATTAAATAAACATGACCAATAATAAAATCAAAACGAACTAAAGATATTATATTAATCTTACACCTGTTATGATAGCTGTGTAATGATAACAACAGCTTTTATCATTGTCTTAACTTTTTTAAAGTTATATAAATTCTTAACAAATTTAAGTAAATAACAAACTAATATTAATAGTTTTTTTAATAGTTTAAAGGTAGATTGAAAAATTCAGTCTACTAATTTCTACTGATATTTAAATATAATATTCTTTTTATAGTTTAAAATATTTATTATATTATATTATTCAAATGTTGATTATAATATATTATGTATATTTTGGGTACAAATGAAAAATTAATTAAACTATGAAAATAGTTGACATCTTTCAAACATTTTTAAATGCTGAATACATTTTAAATTAATAAGATACATTTAATAAAACAGTATTAAACCAATCAATAAATTCAAAAATAATATATAATGTTGTTACTTAATTACTTGTTTAAATCTATATTGCCAATAAGTTTTATTAATTTATTATTATCTCTAGGCAAATTACATACTTTAGTACCAGAAATGTCGTGACTTCTGTGATTAGGAGTTTTTACATTTCTTGAATCAGCTGGAGTATTTACATATTTGTTCATAATATTGTTATAGATGGCCATGGCATCTTTAGAAACATATCCATAGTCATCCTCATCAGGTTGATTAAATCCTATAATTAATCAATTATTAAACATTTGAATATGTACCTATATCTAATATGAAATAGGTAGGTACCTACTTAGTTTAAAAAATCTAATACCTAGTTTTGAATATATAATTAAACCAATAATCTTTAAAGGTATCTAAAATTTATTATAAATAATTTAATTCATCAATTTAAACACAATTTGTACTTATTTTTTGATAATTTTTTTAATTTGTTATAAAAAAAAATAATAATAATATTATGATTCAAGGACAGAGACAAACTATATATCGATTATTTGATAATAATATCAATAATATGAACTTGTATGTTATCGCCTCGCCACAAAGCATACAAATTGTACTGATCCACCAATAATATAATGCATAATTCTTATGCTTAATAAACAAAAATAATGAAGATCAATAATGTATATAATATTTATGTTAGTAAAAATGTAATGACATATTATTAATCATCATCACAATTATTGATATTACATTGCCATTTATTCTGTACTCTATTCAGAATAAGTACACACCAAAACCTGAACTTTGAATATTGCTAGATCCCCACCACTGGCTACCGCCTGCAGTAGTCGGCAGTGGGGTATACTTGTATACTGCGCAATCTCTACATGTTTTTGTTCATCTTCTGGTATACTCTATTCTGAGTAGCGTTTGATGTTTTATTTGATATATTTGTTATATATTTTATTTATTATTTTTATAGATAACAACTTTAATCTTTACAACAAATACTTAAATTAACAACCCCACTGATGAAATATTAATTAGATAAATTATAACTTCTAAGATTTAAGTGTGGCGGGACAGTGAAAACGTGAATACAATCCATGGCAAACAATAACTCAAAATTGTTTTTGTTTTTTTAATTATCACAACGGTAGATAATAATCTACTATGCCTAATATATTATTGTGATTATCATTAACAGCATCATAAAATATAAGTGCTAATTTTTATTTTTAAATGAGAGCACTGTATAAAAATATAAATTTACATCAGTAATTATAAAGTAAGAAATATAATATGTACTAACCAGCCATGGTAACAGATGTATTAACATCATCTTTAGCGTCCTCAATAACTGATTTATTTGCTGATTTAGTTCGGTTTAACATAGATTGGACCCTTTTGAATGATTTCCTATCTTGACTACGCAACGATATTAATTCATCTTTTTTCTTCTGTTCTTCTATTTGTTTGAGTCTATCTTCTTCATCTTTTTTTGCCAAGAACTTCTTAATACTGTCAGACAATTGTCTACTTTCTTTTGTTTCTTTTTTTGGTGGATCCAATGATGCTTTGAAATATTTAACCTGAACAGAATGAAATCATTGTATTATGAGGGGTATGTTTTTCAAGTACATTGGCGTCTTTTTTAGAATTTTTAACATGATTTAGCTAGACCTCTTTTAATTGAAAATGACGTCAAATATTATATTCTTAGTGACAATAAATTAAAATATGTGCAATGTAATAAATTGCTATTTTTTTTTTTTATTTAAACTTATTCTAACATTGTTATAAAGGGGCATTTATTAGGATATGCAATAGAAATAATTAGGAAAATAAATGTGTTTCACGGGTCTACACACTACACCATATTTAACTATAAGTAAAATAGGCATATGCCATATGGTAGTTACTAATTTGTGTTTGATGGAAGGTTAAAAAAAACGAGTTGAACCCCCAAATACATATTTATGAATGTAGATAGTGTTCAATATGGTAGCTACAGGTTGTAAAGGAATAAATCCAAGGAGGCAATGATAAATATTAAATCTTCATGGATGTACAGAATTATAAATTTTTAATTTAACAATAGTCAACAGGTCGTTTAAAAGTTTGAATGTATTAGAAGCAATCGTAATTGGTAATCAAAATATTTTTTTATCCCTAACCATGAGTTTTTGAATTACTTACATCTTTGTCTCTTGTGTTGTTTTTTTGCGCCTGGTAGAGTAAAGTGTGAAAATCCATTATCGCAACGAGAGAATGGCAGTGAAATTATGGTCGAAATTCTTGCTAGAATGAAATACGAATAACATAATCGTTTAAGTAAAAATACTGACAAATCATATTGATTATTATCGATGGTAACTTGGAGACCGTTTAAATAAAATATTCAGACCAAACAGCGTAGATGAAATTTATAAAATGATTATTGCTTTATCGAAGCGAGTTACGATTGTTAATGTTATACATTTTTTGAGACTAGAACACGAATCACAAGTGGTACGACGTCGACTGAGTCGACTGATATCCATTAAGCCATTAAGGTTGTAGAAAGTTTAGAAGTTATCACTCACTATTCACTACCGTCTACCACAATTCACTGTGGTCGTGAATCGTGATATACTGATACGTCGCATACGCCACATGTTCAATCGTATAAGATAAACATCGAAAACAGCTGTGTATCAGTAGCATCAGCCGCAGCAGCAGCAGCTGTTCGCCAGTCGTACAGAATAAATTATATTATTATTTTGTTGAGCTGACATCCGCGATAACCGTTATCACTTATCAGTTATCACCTCGATGTTGTCGGTATGCTTCCCGCAGTTCCACACTATTTTACAGGTTATAATATTATATTTTTAAATTATAAAATATGTACAGTGCATTAATGCCCGGGACCGGGAGAGAACTCCAAGACATTTAAATTTCGATAAAAGGCGTTGTACATTTTACGTTTATTTTTTACTGATCTCTCCAATCACTGCCGTAGACCGCTGTTTTTGCTAATTTGTGTTTTGCTCGAAACGTACATATTATATAATTTAATGGTAGGCAACTGTTATTACCATACCAATCCCATAAATTATTAAATAACATATAACATACCGAGGGATTATTTGAACACTTCAACAGAATTGATCAAAAATGAAAGCGATCAGTAGTAGTTTTACAGTCAATTTCCGACGAGCAGTGTGCAATGTCGCCGCCATACGAGCATATGCGTCACACGTTAAACGGTCAGATGTAAAAGATTCAGACCATCGACGGTCGGATAAGAAACGGTCAGATGAAGACCCGTTGAACAGTATTAAGCCTCATATGCGCAGTGGAATACTGTCAGTGGTTGAAAAAGATAACAGTGGATTTCCTTCATATCTCATACTTAAAGAAACTAGTCCCTTACTGAGGTTAGTACCTATTGAATATTTTAGTAGTAGCTACTCTATATTATAATAATTATGAAAGATTTCGTGCACATAAATCTTAAATAATGTAAAGTCTAAATACTCTAAATTAATTTTACAGTACTGCTGCATAAGATGTCATTTTAGAGTTTATGATTTTTTTGTAGTTATTAGGTAGTTCTATGGTTGAATACCTTTTAAAATTAAAGTTTTTTTTTTCAGTCAAGCCATGATTGACATAAAAAACAAAAAAAGACGTCAACAAAATAGCAGCATACTTTTGGAAGGCAAACGTTTGATACAGGATGCACTAAACGCCGGTGTGAAGCCAAAACAAATATTCTTCAGCCAGAAGAGAGTATTAGAAAACTTATGTTTACCCGAAGAACTACGAGATCTACCTGTCACAAGTACAATATTTTATAAGGCTCCATATAAAATGATTCAATTATTTTCGGAGACTGAGACATCTCAAGGAATAATGGGTACAACTAGAATAAACATGTAACATTTAATAAAATTAAAACATAACAAGTACCTACCTAAATTATTAAATTTAATATTTATATTTTTAAAATTAAGGTATTTTTGAAATTCCAACTATTGATCATAGAACTCGGAAAAATACATTTCCAATTACAGTAATCTGTGATAATATCCGCGAACCTGGTAATTTGGGTGCTGTACTAAGAACTGTAACAGCTGTTGGAGCATCACAAATTATTTTAATGAAAGGTAAATAATAAAATTAAAAATTAATTTTGACAAGTTGATTGATTGGGTACCAATATATTTTGTTGTCTGTCCTGCACAAGTGCAGCATAGAAAAACTACCTATTTTGCATAGATTACAATAAATGTAATAAAATGATAAATATTATAAAACAGATTTAAATTCAGTATGATTGTATATGAGTTGATCAGGCCACTTTTTTTTCAATTTAGTAATTTTGAAATAATAATTTCAAATTTCAAATTTTGGATAATTTGGGAGTAAAGTTATAAAAGTAGGTATAGTGTACGCTAAATTCAAATCTGTTTTTATAATAGTTTTTGTCTCATTACATTGATTGTATTAATGAATGGAAAACTGATAGATTTAACTAAGTTGTACATCATGTGAAAGAGAGAGACGACTTTTATTGGTACCCAATCACATATCCATTTTATGTTTTGTATTATATTTCAAAACTAATAATCCGTTTTATTTAGGCTGTACTAATTTATGGGGAGATAAAGTACTGAGATCCGGTTGTGGTGCACATTTCAGAATGAAAATAATATCAGACGTCAGCTGGAGCAATTTGGAAAATATCAAAGGTCAAGTCTGTTTGGCCGATAACAACTATGTGGGCAACATTGATTATTCAAATACCAATGAAGACCCAAATTTAAATGTTTTTAGAAAAACAGCTCCAATTGAATTGCCAATAGCTCCTTACTATGAAATAGATTATTGTAAAACCACTCCTTTGATACTCATTATTGGAGGTGAGACACATGGATTGAGTGATGAAGGGTACGAGTTTGCTAGGCTACGAAAAGGTATCCGTGTAAATATTCCACTTGAAAATGGAATAGAAAGCTTAAACTCTGCTACAGCTGTAGGTATTTTATGTTTTGAGGCCAAAAAACAAATGTTAAGTTTAATAAGAAGTGGAGATGAAATTGATAAAATTGAACAAGTACATTAACATTATATAGTTGTAGAATTTATTTTATATAAATTATTTGATTATGTAAATAAATGAAAAATAATACATTATAAATGTTTTAAATTTATATAGTCTATTAACTATTAAGGTTACACAAATATTTTCTTAAAACTTATACCTGTAAAATATGTGTTGATCAATCGGATGTTTTATAAACCCTGTAAGGTTTTTGCATATTTTTTTCCTTTTCACTTTTTTATATTTTTGTTAATCATCTTCATGAATCATAGTAAAAACTAATAGGAATTCACTGCTAAATTTTTATTTTGCATATTTTTGAACATTTGACCGTAAATGCATATTTGTTGCATATTTCAATGAATGTGCTGTGTGAAAAAATGTTGGTCGGTAGGACGTGGAATTAGCGACTCAGTTGTAGCTGTCATTTTTAATTTAAATAATTTAAAACTAGAAACACAAAATATGCTTTTATCTGATTGTTTTTGTTTAATAAGTGAATTAGAAGAAAAAATAAACATTATTCCTGGACCTAAAGGGGCAACATTAAAAACAAAATTAAAATTAATCATAACTATATAATTATTTATAAAATAAATAAGAGTAAGTAGTTTAATTTCTAATGAAATGTAAAATATATAACATAAATAATGCATTTTATTATTTAATGAATACAATAACTTGGAGCTTGCTCTAAAGAAATGTTAGAGTCGCACATTTTGTTTGTTTTGCAGAAGTGAAAAAATTTGACACTCGCTTATAATACATAACACGTCATACTATCATAAATATTCACAGTTTAATTATAATAAAAATATAAAATAACTCCACTTTTTCAAGTCAGTTCAAATTAATAACAAATACCTTAAATTATATTTTTAATAACTACAATTAATATTAATCTCATTTTAAAATGCTTTTTTTTTATTTTGTATAACCTCTTCATCAAAGTCGCTATTTTCAATTTGAAGGTATTTATTTGTAGCATCTGAAAACACACCATTGAAATAATTTTGTTGCATAGCCTTTCTTCCTGTAACTACTCTATGTTTTTTTTGCTGTTCATCCATTTCACAATATTAGGATCCCAATCATATATGACCACAGTTTATCTTCAAGACTTAAACCGTAGATTTAATCTCTTTATATTTATAGATGAATATTTATTTATTTCAATGTTTTAATCATAATTTCTAATCATTTTGGAAAACAAATGTCAAATGGTAGTTATGTTATAAGATCATAGACATATGGAATTAAAAATTAAAATCATAATTCATAGTATTTTTTATAAGCTGCACAACATTTAAATAAGAATTCCACATTTTAATGTACAACTGCACATTAGCGCAAGCTCTGCAATAACTAATTACTTTAAAAAGTAAAAAACATTATATCACTAAAAATAATTAGGTAAATGTCAAAACAAGAACTGTAAATTAGGTTATTTTTTGGAAATTCATCCACAACATTTTGAACTAAATTTAAATCTTCAATTTTTTGGGTACCTATGTGGTATGTATACTAATTACTCGTACTTATCATAGGTACACAATCCAGATAGTCTTTGCTCCGTCATTGTAGACCAATTATTACCAATTTTTTACTCTAAATCATGTTATTAAACTGCGAAGTGTAGATACTAAAATATGATCTTTCAATAAAATTGAACATGTTGTAGGAGTGTGGTGAGGTTGTTGTATGCTGTATGTTAATGATGATACATTTTTTAATTGATGGAAAAAAGTCGCAATCCTTAAGAAAGTATGTAATAGTATACTATTCTTAATCTTAGTAGAGTTTTCAGTAATATGCTAGTAATTATGCGAATTAAATATCTATGCCATGTTTTAGGTACCTTTTTCTATAAGATTATCAATTTTGTATAAATTCTTAACGTTTTCTTGAGTAGGTACATAGGTATGACTTCACTTTTGCTTAATTTTATAACTTCTGATGTACGTAGTTTACTATTATTTCAAATGGAATTCCATAGGATTGCGCGAAGCGAAATTCTAAAGAATTACCTAATTAAAGAATAAAAATACGGCAAAAATAATGAAACTATAGTGTATAATATTCTTCAGGTGTGACAACGGCCAACGTTATGATTCGAGCGATTCGTTTGTTTTTTTGAAAATCTTGGAATTTTAATGTCAATGTCTAGATCATTGTTAGGCTTTTTAATAGTTTCAGTATTAATAGCTTGAGTTCTATGCCAGAATATACATCCTAAGAATGGACAGTAAATTAGTCTTGATGCACAGTAGGTATAAAATTTAGTTTGGACCGTCCGGGGATTCGATACCGTGATTTTCTGTCTTTGTCTAAAACACTTAACACACGCGTGACGCGTGGAATAGGATTTTGTACGTGTTCTTTGCCAAACATACTAATTTATCTAAAGAAACCGATAACAATACTGAAAACATAATATTAGAATTAGTTGTCAAGTCTACTTGAAAACGACTATCCCATATTTTTGATATTATTATTTATTCCCCAAATTCCTAAATTTTTTTCATATTTACAATTTTGGAGAAGTAAAATCAAAATATCAAAAATGTGGAAAAGTCGATTTGAAGTAGACTTGATGACAAATTAAAATCTGTTTTTAGAATTCTTATTGCTTCATTAGATAAATTGGTATGTTTGGTAAAAACACGTCTAAAATCCTATGTCACGCATGTGTTAGACAAACCTTAATAACCACTGAAACTAGTGTTTCCTACCTACAAGCCGCAATTGGGATAGGTAAGTAAAAAGGTTACTTAGGACCGTATATTGTTTAAAGTTTGGGTGAGTGTACAAATTTGCATAAAAATGTTTTACATTAATTGAACTATCGTCATAGTTGATTGTTGGATCTGTATGTTTTAGCCGATTAGATTTTCTTAAATAGGTACCTACTGTAGCCCGTAGGTAACTTTAAAACTAAATAAATATCCTGATTGGTTCCGATACGTATTTTGATGTAAATATAAAAAAAAAATGTATACAAATCAATATTGAAAAATTAAAAAACAAAGAAATATGTAATAATGAGTTTGTAAAAATATATAAAAAAATCTACCTATGACACAATAATTTCATTTTATTTTTACTCGACTATTAAGTACCTAATTGATGTATTAATGTATGATAATAATAATTTGTTCCATAAAAAAGTATTATCCTATTATATGTTATTATTGTTATGTACCTACCTATAATGTTTGATGAGTTATGAGTTATGACTTATGAGTACCTACTTTAATATTATTGCTATATTTATTTAGAATTCAATATTGATTTTATTTCATTTATAATATATTTAATTTTAATGTAAATATTATTTGGTTTTTATAAATTGGATTATTTATATGTATACTATACTATTATTATGATGCCTTTTAAATCTTAATGAAAAAATATTTTAATAAAACTTTGTTATTATTTTACTTAACTATCTGTTGCATATTCAGCATTTATAATTTATATTGTATACTAATCGTTTATATTAATAATAATAATCATAAGTATCATATTACAATCGGTGGGGATTGTCCATGCGGTCATTAGCAAGTGGACAATTTTAATGTACGTCATTACGATTTATATGTTTGACAATAAAAGACTATAAATCACGTTTGTGTTATTATTCATATTAATGATACACAACACTATCTATAAATACTAAAAATATTTTATTAGTTATACGTTATTTTGTGAAATAATGAGTGTTTGGACGCAATCGACGAGCGTCTCATTGCAGCTTGGCAAATTGGCTGCTGCGCGCGCAGCTCCCCTTATCATACCATTATCACCGTTACTTTCAAATATGATAATCTGTATAAGCGCGCGTGAATTTGAAATAAAAAATATTATCAATTTATGATGGCAGTTGTTCTAATGTTAATATTTTTAGTTTCAGAAATAGATCATTAGTAAAATAATAATTATTCATTAGTACTCTAGGGGGACATTTTAAGTTCAAATTTGTATGATTATTATGTTGTATTATTTTGTTGTAATTCAAAAACATAATCATTCGTGGTGACTTATAAAATTAAAAATAATTAGATTCATTTTAAACTTTAAGCTATTGCTTCTATAGTTCTCCTTCTAGTCACCATAAAGCTCACAAAAATCAAACAATCATAAGCCAAACACAAATGATTTTGGGTTTGAGTTCAACAAATGAATATAGTAATGAAAACTTACAAAAAATTGAAAAAAAGTTGGCAGAAGTTTTAGCAATCATGAATGAAGGAGGACAAACTCACTTAAAAACAGTTGAAGAAGTCAATGTTCAAAGGAAAATAGATCCACAGCTTCGGCTTTATTCAACAAAAAAGAAATCCAGCAAAACATCAATAGCAAAGCCTTCTGTAAATGAAGTAAATGCAATTATTTCTGGACTTAAAGAAATAATGAGACTATAAATGTTCATAATGTATTCGATCATTCATATTCTTAAAAGTACTAAACAATATTACTTAAAACCTACCAATTATTACTTTGTTATTAATATTTAATTTGATTGATCATTTTTGTTCTGATATTGACATACTACATACAAGATACAATTTTTTTTTTGTAGGGTCCTAACGAAAGTACAACTATAGGTATCATGGTTAGCTATTCAATTTATACTATTCAACAAGGTTTTAATTGTGCTTCATCCTAAAATATTGTGTTGTATGCACAATACACGTAGTCTTTGCTATCAGGAATACTAATACTTTAAAAAAACAAATGTATATTACCTCAAAACCGTATTATTACATTTTTTATTTTAAAATTTAATTAATAATTAGAGTAAATACCCATACATTTCAATATGCATAGTATGTGAAAGATGTACTATAGATAAATACCTAATTCAAATAATATAATATAAATCTTTACTTGCTCATTAAACAAAAACTACTTTCTAAACTGAAATAATTTGACTAAAATATTATTAAAGAACATACATTTGTCATAGAGTGTAATATTTGCATAATTTCTGAATTTTAGTACCTATTTAAGAAATGTATTATTTATAAAAAACAAATTACATCTTTTAAATATTTAAATATTTATAAGTGTATAACTTTATAAGGTATGATTCAGTTAACTAATTTGTATAATAATAACCTAAACTAAAATTTGTATATTAACTATGTTAATGTTATAAAATGTACTAGGTTTACTAAAGCAATATAAAAATAACTATAATAATAGTGTTCATTAGTTTATTATTTATATAGCATTTAATAGAATTACAACTATACATTTATGAGTTTATAATTTTTATTGATATATTAATATTTTTATAAATTAATCAATATTTCAAACTTAGTAGAAATTTGTACATTTTTAAATTTTAGATACCTATTACTATAAATTTGAATGTTTATAATTTAGTTGTTTTTATATAAAGTTGTACCTTTTTACTACATTAGTTCACATTCATATTGTTTGTTACCTACTTGGATAAACAAATATTATATTAATGCCAAATTATTAAACTATATAAATACTTACCAAATATAACAGGTTCTATACAGGTTTATTTTTAATGCTATACATTTCCAACCATACATTTCCATTAAATTATATCAGTTTATACCACAAATATATACAATATTATATATATATACAAATTCACGCGCGCTTATACGGATTATCATATTTGAAAGTAACGGTGATAATGGTATGATAAGGGGAGCTGCGTGCGCAGCAGCCAATTTGCCAAGCTGCAATGAGACGCTCGTCGCAATCGGGATACTTATGTTTGGGACAAAACACGACTACCCAAATTTTGGCCACAATCAGGAATCATCTTTGCCCTTTGATAAGCCAAAATAATAAAACAAGTAATAAAAACCAAATATTTTTGGGGTGTGAGACAGTTCACATCCTCATGGTAGACTCTGCAGATAAATCCTAACCTAACCTAACAGCTACGTCTGCTCATACAACAGATTACGCAAGCTCATTATTGATTCATTACAATCATAAACATGAAAGTACAAGATTCGACATTATCAGTTGCTATTCAAATCAGCGATTTAAATAGGATCGAACATAATAGGGTCCTAAGAAGACCGAATTCATTTGGACGTTATTTAAACTGCGTCCGACTAATAATTAGTAGACATAGAGTACCTATTGTCACATGTCATAATCAATATGGTTCAAAAGTTTTTAATAATAAATTATTATAAGATGATAAACTACACTCTTAAATTTATTTATTTACTGTTGACAAAATAGCAGTGATTATATTAATGATAAAAGATCATAGTAAGTTACATTTTATTCGTTGTCGGCAGAATGATATTTATGTTTTTTGATAGCCTTGTGGTTATCAATTTCAAAATCATCTTGTAACAGGGTATCATACGTTAAGACGTTATTTTGCGATCTTGACCGTGAACGACCGTTTAAATATAATATTTATTTACAATATTATACTTTATAAATCTCATTATTTCATAAGAATTCGTACATATATTCATTTTTTAAGTTTTAAATTTTTACTGTCTTCCATAATTGGGCGTTAAAATGTATTCTAAATTCTTCGTAGGAGTCTTTATTAGTTGGATTGCGAATCTATTTATGTGATACTTTGTGGAAATAATAAAAATTAAGCTGTGTTTAACAAATTGAATTTATTACATTTATCATTGTAAGAAAGAAATTAAATTAAATTCAATAGTTCCATTTAAGTGCGTCGAGAAATCGGGAAGCGACTAAAATAGAATCGAATGTAATAGGGTTCAACGAGACCGTATTCATAGGACGTTAGATAAATTGCGTCCGAATTTATACTTGTGAACTAGACAACAGGCTAAATTTTATATACATCGTTTTTGTCTTGGACACCTATAAAAGACAACAGAAAATTAAAAGAGCAATAAATTATTCATAATGTAATATTTAATTTATTTGGAAATAATTAGTAGACATAGAGTACCTATTATCACATAGCATGCTACATTTTATTCGTAGTCGGCAGAATGATATTTATGTTTTTTGATGGCCTTGTAGTTATGAATTTCGAGTCCGTCGTGTAACAGGGTTTCATAAGTTAAGACGTTACTTTTACGGTCTCGAACGTGAACGACCGTTTAGATATAATAATTATTTACTATATTATACTTTTTAATTCTCATAATTTCATAAAAATGTCTACATATATTCATTATTTCAGATTTAATTATGTAACTTAAAAATATTTATTTACTGTTGACAAAATAGCAGTGATTATATTAATGATAAAGGATTACAGTATGTTACATTTTATTCGTTGTCAGCAGAATGATATTTATGTTTTTTGATAGCCTTGTGGTTATTAATTTCGAGGTCATCCTGTAACAGGGTTTCATAAGTTAAGACGTTACTTTTGCTTTCTCGACCGTGAACGACAGTTTAGATTTTATAATGATTTACAATATTATTCATTTTAACTATCAGTATTTCATAAGAATTTTTACATATATTCATTTTTTAAGTTTTAAATTTTTACTGCCTTCAATAATTGGGCGTTAAAATGTATTCTAAATTCTACGTAGGAGTCTTTATTAGTTGGTTTGCGAATCTATTTATGTGATACTTTGTGGAATTAATAAAAATTAAGTTGTGTTTAAAAAATTGAATTTATTACTTTTATCATTGTAAGAAAGAAATTAAATTAAATTCTATAGTTCCATTTATGTGCGTCGAGAAACCGGGAAGCGACAAAAATAGAATCGAATGTAATAGGGTTCTATGAGACCGTATTCATAGGACGTTAGATAAACTGCGTCCGACTTTATACTTGTGAACTAGACAACAGGCTAAATTTTATATACATCGTTTTTGTCTTGGCCTCCTATAAAAGACAATAGAAAATTAAAAGAGCAATAAATTATTCATAATGTAATATTTAATTTATTTGAAAATAATTAGTAGACATAGAGTACCTACTGTCACATGTCATAATCAATATGGAACAAAAGTTTTTAATAATAAATTAATATAAGATGATAAACTGCACTCTTAAATTTATTCATTTACTCTTGACAAAATAGCAATGATTATATTAATGATAAAGGATCATAGTATGCTACATTTTATTCGTAGTCGGCAGAATGATATTTATGTTTTTTGATGGCCTTGTGGTTATGAATTTCGAGTCCGTCGTGTAACAGGGTTTCATAAGTTAAGACGTTACTTTTACGATCTCGACCGTGAACGACCGTTTAGATATAATAATTATTTACTATATTATACTTTTTAAATCTCTTAATTTCATAAGTATTTCTACATATATTCATTATTTCTGATTTAATTATTTAACTTAAAAATATTTTTTTACTGTTGACAAAATAGCAGTCATTATATTAATGATAAAGGATTACAGTATGTTACATTTTATTCGTTGTCAGCAGAATGATATTTATGTTTTTTGATAGCCTTGTGGTTATTAATTTCGAGGTCATCCTGTAACAGGGTTTCATAAGTTAAGACGTTACTTTTGCTTTCTGGACCGTGAACGACAGTTTAGATTTTATAATGATTTACAATATTATTCATTTTAACTATCAGTATTTCATAAGAATTTTTACATATATTCATTTTTTAAGTTTTAAATTTTTACTGCCTTCAATAATTGGGCGTTAAAATGTATTCTAAATTCTACGTAGGAGTCTTTATTAGTTGGATTGCGAATCTATTTATGTGATACTTTGTGGAAATAATAAAAATGAAGGAAACACTGTGGTTAACAAATTGAATATATTTCATTTATCATTGTAAAAAAGAAATTAAATTAAATTCAATAGTTCTATTTATGCGCGTCGAGAAACCGGGCAGCGACTAAAATAGAATCGAATGTAATAGGGTTCTATGAGACCATATTCATAGGACGTAAAATAAACTGCTTCCGACTTTATACTTGTGAACTAGACAACAGGCTAAATTTTATATACATCGTTTTTGTCTTGGCCACCTATAAAAGACAATAGAAAATTAAAAGAGCAATAAATTATTCATAATGTAATATTTAATTTATTTGAAAATAATTAGTAGACATAGAGTACCTACTGTCACATGTCATAATCAATATGGAACAAAAGTTTTTAATAATAAATTAATATAAGATGATAAACTGCACTCTTAAATTTATTTATTTACTGTTGACAAAATAGCAATGATTATATTAATGATAAAGGATCATAGTATGCTACACTTTATTCGTAGTCGGCAGAATGATATTTATGTTTTTTGATGGCCTTGTGGTTATGAATTTCGAGTCCGTCGTGTAACAGGGTTTCATAAGTTAAGACGTTACTTTTACGATCTCGACCGTGAACGACCGTTTAGATATAATAATTATTTACTATATTATACTCTTTATTTCTCATAATTTCATAAGAATTTGTTCATATATTCATTAATTATGTTTTAAGTTTTTAACTTAAGAATATTTATTTACTCTTGACAAAATAGCAATGATTATATTAATGATAAAGGATCATAGTATGCTACATTTTATTCGTAGTCGGCAGAATGATATTTATGTTTTTTGATGGCCTTGTGGTTATGAATTTCGAGTCCGTCGTGTAACAGGGTTTCATAAGTTAAGACGTTACTTTTACGATCTCGACCGTGAACGACCGTTTAGATATAATAATTATTTACTATATTATACTTTTTAAATCTCTTAATTTCATAAGTATTTCTACATATATTCATTATTTCTGATTTAATTATTTAACTTAAAAATATTTTTTTACTGTTGACAAAATAGCAGTCATTATATTAATGATAAAGGATTACAGTATGTTACATTTTATTCGTTGTCAGCAGAATGATATTTATGTTTTTTGATAGCCTTGTGGTTATTAATTTCGAGGTCATCCTGTAACAGGGTTTCATAAGTTAAGACGTTACTTTTGCTTTCTGGACCGTGAACGACAGTTTAGATTTTATAATGATTTACAATATTATTCATTTTAACTATCAGTATTTCATAAGAATTTTTACATATATTCATTTTTTAAGTTTTAAATTTTTACTGCCTTCAATAATTGGGCGTTAAAATGTATTCTAAATTCTACGTAGGAGTCTTTATTAGTTGGTTTGCGAATCTATTTATGTGATACTTTGTGGAATTAATAAAAATTAAGTTGTGTTTAAAAAATTGAATTTATTACTTTTATCATTGTAAGAAAGAAATTAAATTAAATTCTATAGTTCCATTTATGTGCGTCGAGAAACCGGGAAGCGACAAAAATAGAATCGAATGTAATAGGGTTCTATGAGACCGTATTCATAGGACGTTAGATAAACTGCGTCCGACTTTATACTTGTGAACTAGACAACAGGCTAAATTTTATATACATCGTTTTTGTCTTGGCCTCCTATAAAAGACAATAGAAAATTAAAAGAGCAATAAATTATTCATAATGTAATATTTAATTTATTTGAAAATAATTAGTAGACATAGAGTACCTACTGTCACATGTCATAATCAATATGGAACAAAAGTTTTTAATAATAAATTAATATAAGATGATAAACTGCACTCTTAAATTTATTTATTTACTGTTGACAAAATAGCAATGATTATATTAATGATAAAGGATCATAGTATGCTACACTTTATTCGTAGTCGGCAGAATGATATTTATGTTTTTTGATGGCCTTGTGGTTATGAATTTCGAGTCCGTCGTGTAACAGGGTTTCATAAGTTAAGACGTTACTTTTACGATCTCGACCGTGAACGACCGTTTAGATATAATAATTATTTACTATATTATACTTTTTATTTCTCATAACTTCATAAGAATCTGTTCATATATTCATTTTTTATGTTTTAAGTTTTGAACTTAAGAATATTTATTTACTGTTGACAAAATAGCAGTGATTATATTGATGATAAAGGATCATAGTATGCTACATTTTATTCGTAGTCGGCAGAATGATATTTATGTTTTTTGATGGCCTTGTAGTTATGAATTTCGAGTCCGTCGTGTAACAGGGTTTCATAAGTTAAGACGTTACTTTTACGATCTCGACCGTGAACGACCGTTTAGATATAATAATTATTTACTATATTATACTTTTTATTTCTCATAACTTCATAAGAATCTGTTCATATATTCATTTTTTAGTTTTAAGTTTTGAACTTAAGAATATTTATTTACTGTTGACAAAATAGCAGTGATTATATTGATGATAAAGGATCATAGTATGCTACATTTTATTCGTAGTCGGCAGAATGATATTTATGTTTTTTGATGGCCTTGTGGTTATGAATTTCGAGTTTGTCGTTGTAACAGGGTTTCATAAGTTAAGACGTTACTTTTACGATCTCGACCGTGAACGACCGTTTAGATATAATAATTATTTACTATATTATACTTTTTAAATCTCTTAATTTCATAAGTATTTCTACATATATTCATTATTTCTGATTTAATTATTTAACTTAAAAATATTTTTTTACTGTTGACAAAATAGCAGTCATTATATTAATGATAAAGGATTACAGTATGTTACATTTTATTCGTTGTCAGCAGAATGATATTTATGTTTTTTGATAGCCTTGTGGTTATTAATTTCGAGGTCATCCTGTAACAGGGTTTCATAAGTTAAGACGTTACTTTTGCTTTCTGGACCGTGAACGACAGTTTAGATTTTATAATGATTTACAATATTATTCATTTTAACTATCAGTATTTCATAAGAATTTTTACATATATTCATTTTTTAAGTTTTAAATTTTTACTGCCTTCAATAATTGGGCGTTAAAATGTATTCTAAATTCTACGTAGGAGTCTTTATTAGTTGGTTTGCGAATCTATTTATGTGATACTTTGTGGAATTAATAAAAATTAAATTTGTGTTTAAAAAATTGAATTTATTATTTTTATCATTGTAAGAAAGAAATTAAATTAAATTCTATAGTTCCATTTATGTGCGTCGAGAAACCGGGAAGCGACAAAAATAGAATCGAATGTAATAGGGTTCTATGAGACCGTATTCATAGGACGTTAGATAAACTTCGTCCGACTTTATACTTGTGAACTAGACAACAGGCTAAATTTTATATACATCGTTTTTGTCTTGGCCACCTATAAAAGACAATAGAAAATTAAAAGAGCAATAAATTATTCATAATGTAATATTTAATTTATTTGAAAATAATTAGTAGACATAGAGTACCTACTGTCACATGTCATAATCAATATGGAACAAAAGTTTTTAATAATAAATTAATATAAGATGATAAACTGCACTGATTTAATTTTTTAACTTAAAAATATTTTTTTACTGTTGACAAAATAGCAGTCGTTATATTAATGATAAAAGATCATAGTATGCTACACTTTATTCGTTGTCAGCAGAATGATATTTATGTTTTAGAAGACCTTGAGCATTTGAATTTCGAGTTCGTCTTGTAACAGGGTCTCATACGTTAAGACGTTATTTTGCGATCTCGACCGTCAACGACCGTTTAGATATAATAATTATTTACTATATTATACTTTTTAATTCTCATAATTTTATAAAAATGTCTACATATATTCATTATTTCAGATTTAATTATGTAACTTAAAAATATTTATTTACTGTTGACAAAATAGCAGTGATTATATTGATGATCAAGGATCATAGTATGCTACATTTTATTCGTAGTCGGCAGAATGATATTTATGTTTTTTGATGGCCTTGTAGTTATGAATTTCGAGTCCGTCGTGTAACAGGGTTTCATAAGTTAAGACGTTACTTTTACGGTCTCGAACGTGAACGACCGTTTAGATATAATAATTATTTACTATATTATACTTTTTAATTCTCATAATTTCATAAAAATGTCTACATATATTCATTATTTCAGATTTAATTATGTAACTTAAAAATATTTATTTACTGTTGACAAAATAGCAGTGATTATATTAATGATAAAGGATTACAGTATGTTACATTTTATTCGTTGTCAGCAGAATGATATTTATGTTTTTTGATAGCCTTGTGGTTATAAATTTCGAGGTCATCCTGTAACAGGGTTTTGTAATGTAATATTTAATTTATTTGAAAATAATTAGTAGACATAGAGTACCTATTGTCACATGTCATAATCAATATGGAACAAAAGTTTTTAATAATAAATTAATATAAGATGATAAACTGCACTCTTAAATTTATTTATTTACTGTTGACAAAATAGTAGTGATTATATTAATGATAAAGGATCATAGTATGCTACACTTTATTCGTAGTCGGCAGAATGATATTTATGTATTTTGATGGCCTCGTGGTTATGAATTTCGAGTCCGTCGTGTAACAGGGTTTCATAAGTTAAGACGTTACTTTTACGATCTCGACCGTGAACGACCGTTTAGATATAATAATTATTTACTATATTATACTTTTTATTTCTCATAACTTCATAAGAATCTGTTCATATATTCATTTTTTATGTTTTAAGTTTTGAACTTAAGAATATTTATTTACTGTTGACAAAATAGCAGTGATTATATTGATGATAAAGGATCATAGTATGCTACATTTTATTCGTAGTCGGCAGAATGATATTTATGTTTTTTGATGGCCTTGTAGTTATGAATTTCGAGTCCGTCGTGTAACAGGGTTTCATAAGTTAAGACGTTACTTTTACGATCTCGACCGTGAACGACCGTTTAGATATAATAATTATTTACTATATTATACTCTTTATTTCTCATAATTTCATAAGAATTTGTTCATATATTCATTTTTTAAGTTTTAATTATTTAACTTAATAATATTTTTTTACTGTTGACAAATTAGCAGTCATTATATTAATAATAAAGGATTACAGTAGGTTACATATTATTCGTTGTCATCAGATTGATATTTATTTGTTTGATAGCCTTGTGGTTATGAATTTCGAGGTCATCCTGTAACAGGGTTTCATAAGTTAAGACGTTACTTTTGCTTTCTCGACCGTGAACGACTGTTTAGATATTATAATTATTTACAATATTATTCATTTTAACTATTATTATTTCTTAAGAATTCGTACATATATTCATTTTTTAAGTTTTAAATTTTTAGTGTCTTCAGTAATTGGGCGTTAAAATGTATTCTAAATTCTACGTAGGAGTCTTTATTAGTTGGATTGCGAATCTATTTATGTGATACTTTGTGGAAATAATAAAAATGAAGGAAACACTGTGGTTAACAAATTGAATATATTTCATTTATCATTGTAAAAAAGAAATTAAATTAAATTCAATAGTTCCATTTATGCGCGTCGAGAAACCGGGCAGCGACTAAAATAGAATCGAATGTAATAGGGTTCTATGAGACCATATTCATAGGACGTAAAATAAACTGCTTCCGACTTTATACTTGTGAACTAGACAACAGGCTAAATTTTATATACATCGTTTTTGTCTTGGCCTCCTATAAAAGACAATAGAAAATTAAAAGAGCAATAAATTATTCATAATGTAATATTTAATTTATTTGAAAATAATTAGTAGACATAGAGTACCTACTGTCACATGTCATAATCAATATGGAACAAAAGTTTTTAATAATAAATTAATATAAGATGATAAACTGCACTCTTAAATTTATTCATTTACTCTTGACAAAATAGCAATGATTATATTAATGATAAAGGATCATAGTATGCTACATTTTATTCGTAGTCGGCAGAATGATATTTATGTTTTTTGATGGCCTTGTGGTTATGAATTTCGAGTCCGTCGTGTAACAGGGTTTCATAAGTTAAGACGTTACTTTTACGATCTCGACCGTGAACGACCGTTTAGATATAATAATTATTTACTATATTATACTTTTTAAATCTCTTAATTTCATAAGTATTTCTACATATATTCATTATTTCTGATTTAATTATTTAACTTAAAAATATTTTTTTACTGTTGACAAAATAGCAGTCATTATATTAATGATAAAGGATTACAGTATGTTACATTTTATTCGTTGTCAGCAGAATGATATTTATGTTTTTTGATAGCCTTGTGGTTATTAATTTCGAGGTCATCCTGTAACAGGGTTTCATAAGTTAAGACGTTACTTTTGCTTTCTGGACCGTGAACGACAGTTTAGATTTTATAATGATTTACAATATTATTCATTTTAACTATCAGTATTTCATAAGAATTTTTACATATATTCATTTTTTAAGTTTTAAATTTTTACTG
>JANEHU010002282.1:0-167762 GCA_027563435.1 Nasonovia ribisnigri | reverse complement strand
TTAATTTGTTTTATATAAATATTTATTTATATTTATTTGTATATTGAATTATAAATACTTCATATTTTTGTAAAATTGGCTTCAGGCGTTGCAGTAATAAAACAAAATAAAATAAAATATATGTAAGGTTATTTGTTATAATGATTTAAATACTCCGAATAATATTCTCTTTTGAAATATGAAATAAAAATTAATGGTTTCATCCAAAGAAGTAATACAATTTAAAACTGATGACGATGTCATATTATAATATCTATCATCTATGGTAAACGCCAATCCTGGTCATTCGTCGGAGACGATTCGCAGTTCTAATAATTTCAATGAAAAAAAATTAATAGGCCGCAACAATGAACAGACAAGTCGTTAAACAGCAATTTTTTACCTATACAAAATGTGTTCATATATTTCATTCTTGTCAACTTAATTTCATAAAATATCTTTACTTTAGATATGGCACTCCTATACTCAAGCCGAAGAGTCGATATATACGTAAGTTTGATTACCTATTCTTTATAGGCATACTTTTACTTTTTAGTCTTAAAATTAATATTTATTGCCGTACATAATGATGTTGTAAGTACCTATTATAGGTAGGTATATCATTGTATACGAAAAACAATTCAGAATGGAGACGGCTTGTCAGAATAGGATATTTTATATTGTTATTTATACGTTATATTTAGTTAAATTAATATTCTTTGCATAATATTGAATATTATCATGTTTATATGTGAGTATATACTTTAGATGTTTTAAAAACCCACAAATAATAATTTTAAATCAAGTACCTACCTACCTACATTTTTTTGATAAAAATAGAAAATTTTTTATAAGAAATCGTGTATTCAATTTTCAAATCTTAGTTATAAAAAAAACTTAATAATCGAAAATTGTGTATGCCTATATATAGCACAACGTGGGTCAAAATAATTTCTGGTGTATGTATAAAATTCTAATATAAAAATTCAGTGAATATTTCATATATCTACGGACTACGGTACATTTTTCAGAGTTCCCTATATACACGAAAACCAAAATCGATTTTGCCGAATACCAATTTTGCGTAAAAATTCCAGTTTTTACTTCAATGTTCAACTTATAAGTCATAAGTAGAAGTAGGATTTATATTCTCTTAAAATCCTTAAAAATATATGAGATTTTTATGTTGTTTAAAATAGGCAATATATTATTCTCTTAATATTCTTTTAAAATACCAGACACCTATATAATATTTTATGTCCTATAAATGTGTGTGGCAATATATTCTTTAAATATTAATAAAAAATATATAAATTTAGTTTAAATTTAATATTTAATTACTTGTATTATAAATTAAATAATTTGGTTTTAAGTTTATTTAATTCAATTCAATTTCCAATAACAATTAAAACAATTATATATTGTTCCATATGTTCCGGTGTCACTTTAGTACGCCGCTTTGTAAGAATGTTTTTGTGACTCATAAGATACAATTTTAATCTAAAGATGGTAATTTTCTTTCCAAACCCAATGCTTTAAGTTATAGTCTATAGATAACTATTAATTTAGTGTAACATACTTAGCTTCTATTGTTCATATTTGTTAAATTGTTTCATATATATTACAAAACTCTAAATTTTAATCAGATTTATTTTTATTTTCTTAAATACAATGTTTCAAAAATTATTAATTAATATATAGCTATAATCCATTGAAATAAAATTAACACACCTAGGTACTATAATTAGTAATAGGAATAAATCCATGTATAAACTATTAAAAAACAAACAAACAAACGAAAAACGATTCTGACCGAAGACTTTAACTAATAATATTGTGATTAAAGTACCAACCTAATTTATTTTACGACTAGGCATTTGTACAGTACCTTTACCAGTAGGTAAATTCATTTTTCCAAAAATTTAAATTTGAACATTTCATCGTGTACCTTTATAAATTATAATGATATAGTCTAAAAGTTTCATATATCTACGAATAATAATTTTTAATAACAACAAAATAACTAAAATTGTTATTCTTGGTTTAAATAATTTAATTAAAACTTTTATAATAGGTTTTTTAGATTTTTTGGTTACGGTATGAACTATTTATAAGAATCCTTTTTTATAGCCGATTTTCGTGTTATTGATGAATTTTGTCAAAATTTTGACTTCAGACTGTCATAAAAATATATTGTGGACTTACGCGTAACATTATATTAATTTTCAGTAATATCAACTGTGCATGTAAATAGCTAATATAAACATTTTGTGAAAATTTCATCTATATTTGGTATTTTTTTTAAGTGACTAAAACCTAACCATTTTTGGAAAACGGATTTTCCGTAAAAATCTCAGTTTTTCTGGATAGTTTTTTACATATGACCCCCCAAACTAGTTATAATACAAATTAAATATTATGTAGACAGTATATAATATGTGTAACGCATAGCCGCGTAGGTCATAAGAATATTATTAAACATTTTACTGAAAGCCACGTGTTATTTTAGAGATGGTATTCGTCTGTGAAAATTTGCCAACTTGGAATAATAATGAAGTATCATAAGCAGACTGAAATGTGTAAACGTCAGTATGTGATTCGGACATGGGGTATGTACCTATTTATTTTTTTTTCAATAGTTTATTTTTTTATTAGGTATTGTTAATTGATAAGGATATGTATTGCCCGCAATTTTTTTAATTTTTTTTATTGTAACTACTGGTATAACCCTATTCCGACTATCAATAAAGTCGTGATGAAAATTAGGAAATTAGTCAGGTATGATATTTTTTTAAGTTATTCTTTTGAGTGATTAGTAAGTGTATTATATGGATAGGTTGTGAGAGAGTTGCGAGAGAGATTGTGAGAGAGGTGGTGACAAAGGATATGAGAGAGGTTGTGAGAGAGGTTGTGAGTGAGGTGGTGAGAGAGGGGTGAGAAAAGAAAGAATAATATTTAAACATTATCTTTCGTTGTTATGTTTACAATATCAGATACATACATAGTGAGTAGGAAAAGATCATTGCAAACCTCACGACTTGTGATGATAGTCGTCAATCATCACTATAGCTTCAACTAATCAAAGGTTTATCTAACTAACCTTCTTATGAGATAGAATAAAAAGATCGGTCGCCGGTTAGGATGTCAGCGCACTATTCCATATTTGACCAATGCACAAAAAAAAAAAAAAAAATAAAGTTATGTCTAGGTAAAAAAAAAATAAAATATAAAAATATAACAAATATATTAATATTTGAAGTACAACAATATGCAAAATATGAACTACAAACAAAAATTCTAATTAAAAAAAACGATTTATGAAATATTAAATTATTATCAAAAAATTAAATTAAAAAAAAATCATAATACCTATTCTTAGACAAATTAAGGCACAAAAAAACATAAATAATAAGTAAAATAAAGGTAGTACTTAAAAGAATTTGAAAAAATGGTTGATTTATGAATACTTAAATTATCACAATGATCAATATATGCAAGTCAAAACAAATTCAAAACCTATATTCTTAGAAAAATACAAAGACACAAAAAAAGAATTTAATAACAATCCTAACCTAAGAATAAGCAAAATATAAGTAGAAAAAAAAATGTATTAATTCTTCAATTATCACAATATGCAAAATACAAAATACAAAAAAAAAATTCATAATAATCTTAGAAAAAACCAAAAACCAAAAAAATAATTAAAAGGTAATAAAAAAATTGAAAAAGATATGTATGAATTAATAATACTTAAATAATTACAATATGCAAAATATTCAATTAAAAAAAAATCATAAAATTCTAATAAAAATCCAGATAAAAAGAACAAAAAAAAAGTAAATTATAATATTAATAAAAGAATAAAAAGTATGAATTATAAATACTTAAATTATTACAATATGATAAAAATGCAATCCAAAAAATTCATAATATTCTTAGAAAAATCCAGACACAACAAAATAACAATGAGTAAGGTCTAGATACTAAAAAAAATTTAAAAAAAGTATAATTTATAATTATTCATTAATAATTAATTGAAAAAAATCCATAACTTTCTAAGAAAAACCTGAATACTAACAAAAAAAAAAAAAAAAATAAAATAATGAACAAAGTATAATTAATAAAAAATTTAAAAAAAATGTTTGATTAATAAATACTTAAAATATCACAATATGCAATGTATACAATACAAACAAAAAATAATTAAAAATAATAAGAAAAATCTAAAGACACAAACAAAATAAATAAATAATAATAAGAAATCTTTTATTAAAAATAAGAACACTAACCCAGTGACGGTTCTTACGTACAGGTTGGGTGAGCATTAATAGTCGAAAAATGAAAATAGTTCTGGGTGGCTATTACAAGTTTAGGAATGTTAAGCCTCGCTTATAGCCACCCCCTAGTTGCGCGTGGGTCAGAGAGAGAAATAAGTGGTGCGCTAAAAATCAGACATCCTATTAAGTGTCATCGAGTTGATGAAGCTGTTGAATGTTGACATTTAACATTAACTGTGGTAGGTATGATTGGATGTAAATGTAATTACTTATAAGTAATGATGATAAGTTGTGGAAACCGGGGTACAATGAGATGCATATTGGTAACGGTGTATTTATAATTGAGATCTCCAAAAAAAATACGTACAACAAATGTTTCAAACATTAAAACCAACTTTATAAAATATTAATTTATGAAAAAATATATATTACTTAAATTATTATTATTATAAATTATATAATCATGAAATATGGACTTATCTTAGTGTGCCCCATGTCTCACTGTACATAATATAGGTAATTCTATATTTTTTGCTTCATAATTTCTGTTAAAATACTAGGAAAATGTAATGAGTGTAATTGCTAAATATGAGCTTTTAATTATAATATCTTCTTAAAAAATTATCATAGAAGGCTAGTGAACGGTGTTACATGATTGGAAGCAACAATTGTCTATTTGTAGAATTAGGTACACTAAATCCATATCAAAAATATCGGTAATATTAATATTAGCAATTATAATAATATCTGGAGTGGTGGTGAATCTTCTCATGAAACATATATCGTAAGATGATAGAGTTTTAATTAAGGTAATATTGACTTATTGAAGTTGATGAAGAATATTTATAATGACAATATTATGTTACTGCGCAGTTCAGGAAATGCTCTGAGTGTACGTATCGCCTTACTAGGTCGAGACGTCGAGGAACTGTCGTCTATAAAAAAAATATTAGTTATGCGGGGCCACGCTTGAAACGAAAAAACGCTCTGAGTGTACGTATCGGCCGGTGTTGCTAGCTCCCGGATGGGTGACCACCCGGAATTTTTAGCAACAAAACCTTGCCACACATAAATACATTTATTTTTAAATATTAGGTAAATATATAAAAAGTCACAATCTTGTGCAAACGATATCGTCTTCTATTTTTCCTAACTGTACAAATGCTGAAAATCAATGAAATTAAAAATATTGTTACAAAAGAGAGATTGTAGTGACTTGATTTATAATTTTGTTTTAAATATAATTTTTCTGTTGAGAATCTGTGCTTTTAGTATCATAGGATGGAGGCAGAGCTGCGCTTTTGTATTATAAGTAGAAATATTTTTTTCACACTGGGTGACCAAAAGGAACACCCTCAGACAATGCTCCAATAAGTCCAAAATAAAATTATTGGAATGCGTTATAAAGTTACTCCAAATGATACCCACTTGTAAGACGAAGACGATATAATATGCTGATAAATTATTAATATAATTATAATTATTACTTTTACAATATTTACATCCAATCATACTTTCAAGTTGTGATCACAGTTAATATAGCAACCTTAGATCATATACCATGAATGAGCCCTTATCCCGATAATCTGTAGCACATATTAGTGACAACGGTCTCTGACTAAGATAGGTACATGTACGAAGTGAAATCACACAAGTTTAATTATGTGAATAGATATGGATCAACAAAAATGTCAGAGACTCGTAGCTTATATATGTGCTTCAAATTGTTTACATCACGGGTAAACTGGGCATGGTATATGATCTAAGGTGTTCTAAGGAGTCAATAATCAAAGGATTGACTCAATAATGAAACACTTAAGTTCGGCAACCAACTCAGGATCTTTTTATTCAAAGTGTCCTAATTAGTCATAAGGAGGTTAGTTAGGTAAACCTATAGTTAGTTGAAGCTATGGCGATGGCGATGATGGACAACTATTATCATTGGTCATGAGCTATGCATTGATCTTTTTCAATTAACTATCAAAGTATTCGATATTGTAAACATATGAATGAAAGAAAATATTTAAATTTTATTCTTAAAGTGAGCTTAGGTTAGGTAAAGGGAGGGTAAGGTATCATAGGTATCATAACCTAACTATTTGTAATAATATTTAACCACGTCCTTGATGCCGGCCGGTTAGCGTTATACCAGTATAATTAAAACTTTAAATACAGCCTATATAATTTTTTTCTAAATTTTTTTTCTTGCTCTTTAAAAAGTATTTGCCAGCAAGCACAAACGTTCCTCTTCAATTTTTTTGTAAATTTTTTTAAACTTTAACAACATAGTACCATATAATTTTCTAAACTTTATTTCTTGCTCCTTAAAAAGTATTTGCCTGCGGGTGGCAACGGTCTCCTTCAAATTTTGTGTTTTATAAATTTAAATCTTGTAGATTTTTCAAACCAATTTTTTAAATATCGACCACATGGTGCCATATACATTTCTTTCTAATTTTTTTTCTCACTCCTTAAAAACAATTTGCCTACGGGCTCCAACGTTTCCTTTCAAAAATGTTCTAATCAACTTTTTTGTAAATATTTTTAATTAGATTATTATACTTTAACAACCTATAGTACCATATAAATTTCTAAACTTTTCTATAAATTTAAATCTTGTATATTTTTCTAAGCCAATTTTTTAAACATCGATAACCTGGTACCATATACACTTTTTTCTAATTTTTCTCTCTCTTTTAAAAGTATTTACTTGCGGCTCCCACGTTCTCCTTTAAAATTGTCTAATCAATTTTTTTGTAAATATTTTTAAAAAGATTTTTAAACTGTAACAACTTATTACCATTTAAACGTCTAAACTTTTTTTCTTGCTCCTTAAAAAGTATTTGCCTGTTGGCTCCCACATTCTCCTTCAAAATTTTATTTCTGTTTTTTTTTTTTTTTTTTTTTTATATAGATCTTGTAGATTTTTCAAAACCAATTTTTTAAACATGAACCCATTCAACTATATCCTCAGATCCCAATCATTTTTTTTTTTAAATTTAAGATTTGAAAATTTAATTGAAGATTCCTCATACATTTTTATACTTTTTTAAAAAAAAACAATGTCTCCCGGAAATTCAAAATAAATTATTTTGTAGTTTTAAAAATTGATGAAATGTTCAAATATCATAGCTAAGGATTGAAAATTTAGACCAAGGTTCCACGTAAGTATAGGTTATTCTGTAACCAAAAATCTCAAGATTAGATTTTTACTTAATCAAAATCCTATTACTAATTATTATTCGTTTATGTGACTTACTGACTTCTAATGTTGATTATAGCCGTATAGGCATAGGTCCGTTACAAGGCCGAACAGTAAAATATAAGAAAAAACGATGTTCATGAAAGATATAATATACTAAAATATTTTATTTATTATTTTCTTCCTTACAAATGTAGTTGTTTAACGACCGTCCTTCCAGGTATTTAAGTCGATGACCAATAAAATGGGACGTCACCACAGGCATTGTCCGTTGGTCTTCCTATATAATAAATCCGCAAGACAACGAATATTCAAATTAATTTTTTAGTGTTTTAATACACGGATTCTTAGATCGTAAATATATTCGTGTATACTTCTTCGTAAATATTGTCGTGTATTTCTTTTTTACTTCTCCAACTATCTTGTTTTGATTTCGGATCAAATGACTTATTCGAGTTAAAAATCAATTCGTACTGCAATTTTTGTGCGACTGGTTTCTTGTTACCAAAGTAATTTATTAGGTCTTCTGCTGATATGTCCTAAATCACAGGCGTAAATATTCTTCAAATACTAAGGGTACCTACTACCTGCTTAAGCACCGAGCAAAATTTGGCTGGCACAGGCCAGACGCGAGCTCAGAAATTTT
Source organism: Nasonovia ribisnigri (assembly GCA_027563435.1). Lineage (NCBI taxonomy): Eukaryota > Metazoa > Arthropoda > Insecta > Hemiptera > Aphididae > Nasonovia > Nasonovia ribisnigri. The sequence continues at coordinate 159,658 of JANEHU010002282.1, read as the reverse complement.
GAATAGGGGGGGGAGGTTCAAATTTTTATTAGAGCGAATTGTCTGATCTAAAATTAAAAAATTAAGAAACACAATATTTATAATTATATATTTATATGTAAGTACATTTATATTTGTCAAGTGTCCGTGGGGGGGGGGGGAACTATGAAATATCTGCTAGCCACCTTCTGATTAAGTGGTTATACGTCCAATATAATATATTGAAATATTAATATAAAATAATCGATTTAAATTATGAATTTATGATACCTTTAATGGCACATTAGACTTTTCAAGTTTGGTCCACATGGTTGCTAGTGCTCTTTCTACCTGTGTCGGTGTATGCCAATCAGCCTTAGTGTTCGCCTATGGAGGTATAAGAAGAATATGATATATTTATTATAGAATTTAACATTTACCACAAGTGACAAGTCAAGAGCACCTACCATATTAGATATAAACTTGATATGCAGTGATTAATTGTTATAGAATAGTATACTCTATAATATGGTCAGCATATAGATATGCCTAGAATACCGAGTAGCTTATGAACAAAATGTTATAATGCGGATCGGTGATAAAATATTATATTATGATGTTGTGTTTTGATCAATCTTTTCCATAGATACTATATCTTATAAATATTTTAAATTTTTATATTGATACCCATCAAACAACACTATATCAAAATGCATTATTTTCAACCATGTTATTTTTTTTTTTTTTAATTCTGATTAACAATATTACACACAAATGCACAGTTAACACAGAATCAAAATTATTTTATATCATAAATTACGATGGGTAATTAGCATTTAACACGACTGTCATACAATATTACGATTAGTATTTGATTATTAACTGTTTGACCTTCAAAAGGTTTATTAAATTAACACTGCATTAACAGCGCATGACCGAGTTCAAGATATTTGACTGTACCTATTACCTATATTACGCAATTATATAATTTTATGATTATAATAAATATTTAAATTACGGAGTTTCTAATTATTTTTATATATAAAAAATGGATTTTAATTAATACAAATTGTGAATTCCAAAATTTTTAATCTTTCAAACTGTCGTTGGACCCATATAATGTTCCAGAAAAAAAACCCGTTAGAATGTAGATTGGTCGAATATTTAATTACAAAAAATAATACTACAGAATTAAAAACAGCCAGAATATAAAAAGCCCACAAAATATTTGAACAGAAAATAAAACGAACAAAAGAAAATACTACAGAATGTAAACTGATAAGAATGTTTATCAGTATAACGTAAAAATCCAGAAAATATTATTGCAGAAATTCCACTGGGTGTATAATTCCGAAATGGAATAGGTATAATAGAAAATATAATTGTACAGAACTTTATTATGATGCATAAAAATATATGTTTGCATAAAATAATAATAATTTTAACGAAAATATTTTACCTGAAAATTATATATTACAATAATATATATTGTGCGGCAAGGGCAGGAAGTGAGCAATTTCAGTGGCGGGTGACGTATCCGGCACGAATCGCAGTCGAGGGCTGCCAAGAGTTGAAATTGCCTTCCAGCACGAGCCCCAAATACTATTTTTTTTTTGTCACGTCTCTGCGTTCGTCGATCGCGGCATAAGTAACTCGACGATCTATGAAACGACCAGACTATAACTCTACGAAATAGTATATTGTGTGGCAAGGGCGGGAAATGGCCTTCCCGCGCGAGCCACACATACTATTTTTTGTCACGCCCCTGCGTTCATGGAAAAGGTTATGCAGGGATCTATGCAACAATTATAGACTATTCTACAAAATATGTTTAAATGTTTATGCGTCATGCAAGGAGGTTATACTATACATTTAAGATGTAACCAAAAGTTTATGTTTTGTAAGAACCGTGGTAGGTATACATTTTAGTTTCTGGTTGTGCAGGGGATACGCGCCCGGCGGCCGGCACTTTTGGGGATTTCTTCTTTTCCGCCCGGCACTTTTGGGGATTTCCACTTTACCGCCCGTTGGACGGAAAAAGGACGCTTTCGAACGCTTCAACCGTGGTCGAAAACCAAACTTTCGGTGCAGGCGTGACAAAAAATATTTCATGAAAGAAACCATTTGGTTATATTTATTTCGAGCGTCATGCATGGAGGTTATAATACGAATATAAGATATAGGTAACCAAAAGTGTATGTTTTGTAAGGACCGTGGTTACGCGCCCAGCACTTTTGGGGATTTCCACTTTACCGCCCGGCACTTTGGGAATTCCCGCTTTACCGCCCACTGGACAGAAAGAGGTCGCTGTCCAAGGCTTCAACAGTGGTCGAAAATCAAACTTTCGGTGCAGGCGTGACAAACAATAATATGTTTCCAGAAGTATATTGATATTTTTTAATTGTTAATTAACATGATTGGGTACAAAATATGATTTTTGTACGTATTACTGATTTTGACTTTTAAGTTATTGACGCAGCTGCTAATAGTAGTAAGTATCTTGTACACGTACATTAATAAATAGTAATGGTAGTTGAAAAAAACAATCAAGAGAAAAATAGCCACGTTAAAATAAGAAAAATTGTTATTCTAAACACCTACAATTATGGTTGTATTTAGAATTGACTTAGAATGAAAAAAAAGGCTTACACTTTTGGAGGGATGTATTATTATTTTTTAATTATTGCACCAAGATAATACCTACATTGTAAATGATTTTGTAAATTAACTGGCATTGCTTCTATGTGACAAAATTCAATGCAGATTGTAAAAATAATACTAAAAATTACAAATATTTAATTATAACTAGGATAATTAGTATAATATTAATATTGTAGTATTATTTTTAATTTAATTTTAGTTTTAATTATTACATTAAACTAGGTTTAAACTGTTTTGAATGCATTGAATATGAAAAATGTGAATGATATACTTAAATATATAGGTATAAATTATAATGTGTATATTATTTACACATATTCTAACGTTTAAGTTCTGGACGCTGCCACGCTGGTAGGAATTTTGAAACTTATTTTGAAACTTTGAAAAACGAATAAACTATGACTCACTATATATAAACCCATGCATATAAAATTGATATATATGTTGTCTATAACATAAGTGTATTACCGTGCTGGCTAAAAAGGAGAATATATTGTTTTGGATACACTGCGTAAATATTTAATCAAATAGAATTTATTTATTTATTTAGGTATACTGTAATATTACAACAGTGAAATGTTTTAAATGTATCCAATTAGTTTGATTGTTTTAATTTTTAAGAATTTTAGATTTAATATCGAGTGTTTGAACTTAAAAGTAAAATATAAATTAATTAAATTATTTTTCCTCCACTTAAAATAATCAACATTCAATACTGCAGCACCCAGCAGGTCGTATAACTCGTATAAGGAAGTCCATATTTTACTGCTCTCTCTCTCATCTCGCTGGTTATGATTAGAAAATGCATGAGTGAGAACATTTTAATTTTTAATTTTTTACGCATTATTAGTTGTTCTCAACGAGAATGAAATTAATAATAATGCATTAATGTTTTAAACATATTTCATACTAATATACATGAAAATTAAAATAGTTGGTGACGAGGATATAGTATTTTAAATGTTTTAATTAGGGCTCGGAAGTTGTAGGAGTTGCATATTATTCTATATGATCTCGGTTTATAGCGCACTAAGCTAGAGAAATTTAAGCTATTTAATTTTTTCACTGAAAATTTAAAATGCACATTTTGCATAATTCGTAAATTTTAGGAGAAAAGTGAATATTTCTTGATCTTCATAAGCATAATAATATATTTTTCATAACTAATATTGATCTTTTTCTTTCTTAAGTTATGTATTTTAATAATATAGGTTTTATTATAAATAACTTGAGAACTTATCGTGTACCCATTGCATGCTCAACCAATTTGAATGCTAGGATTTATTGAAATTCTGGTTTTTGGAATTTCTAAGTATATTTTATATAGTCAAAGATTATAGTTATTAACAAGACTATATTACTATACTATGTATAACGTGTATTTTAAGAAACTTAAAAACGGCATTGAAGCTATATCAATAGTTATTTTTTAATGATAATGATTAGGTTATAGGTATAATTATGTCCATACTCCATATAGGAAATAAAATTAAAATGTCCTATAAGTTTTAGAGTTATTACTTTATTTAGGCCCAGACCTTTGACGCTGCAGACTGCAGAGGGTGAAACCTATTGCGTACTCAGGACTTTAGGAGGCTAAGTGACTTTTGCCCACCTTTTTTTGGCGTTTGAAAAATATTAATGCAGTGTTGCAAAAACAATTTATTAAATTGAAAGTACCGATTGTGGGCCACTAAACCTTGTATAAGGGACCATAAGTTCACTATATCGTTTTATTATTCATTAAGTGTTTAGTGCACCTGGCACTAGAGAATATTATCTATTATTTATATCCTATGGCAATTGTCAAAGTCGATGCGGAAGACACAGTCGACTAAAAATTCTAAAATTTTAATAAACGAAACTGCCATGAACAAAAATATACTGCGTTTCGTATGGTTTTATTTTTCACAAATCACAATTTTTTTCAGATATGTCTCTGGAGCGTTTTCAGTAGCTATAGTGCACGCGTCACGGATTCCGACGAATGCCGAAAGAATCAATTTTTCAATGTAAGTTCGTTTTATATTTATTTGGTTCTCAAATTTATTTTTTAAAATTAAATAAAATATTTAATGTCATTAAAAATGTGCTATCCAAGTGTTGTAAATGAATATTTTAGTTCCGAGTTCGAAATGTATAAAATACGCGAGATCGAATATACAAACGCCGTAATCGTTTTTCCTGTTCCAGGTCGTAGAAATTTTATAATAATTAATAGGTGCATACTTATATGCTATAGGTTTTTGAAATAGACATATATATTTTGGTATAATTTATAGAAATACATGTAAGTCATAAATATAGGCCGGATTTATATTCTCTTAAAATTCTTGAAATATGAGATTTTTATGTCGTTTAAAATAGGCAATATATTATTCTCCTAATATTCTTTTAAAATACCAGATACCTATATGATATTTTATATATGATATTATTCTTTCAATATTAATAAAAAATATATGCATTTAGTTTAAATTTATTATTTAATAACTTGTATTATAAATTAATTAATTAAATGTACAATAATTTGGTTTTAAATCTATTTAGATCAATTCATTTTCCAATAATAATTAATAACTAGGTATATATTGTTCCATATATGTTCCGGTGTCATTTTAGTAAGCCGATTTGTTAGAATGTTTTTGTGACTGATAACTGATAAGATACTATTTTAATTTAAAGATCGTAATTTTTTTTCCAAATCATTAAAATGTCATGTATCTACGGACTACGGTACATATTTTAGAGTTACACCGAGAACCAAAATCGATTTTGCTGAAAACCAATTTTGCGTAAAAATTCCAGTTTTTTCTTAATTTTTCTTTTGTTTATCCCGACGTTTATAATCTACTGGGAATTATAAATTTAGACTTTACGAATGCATCAACAAAATTTACTTTCCCATCGGAAAAGATACTGATGTTAAAAATCAGTATAGCTACGGACACAAAAAAAAAAAATTAAAATTAAAAACACACATAATTCTAAAATTACATCATTCTAATCACCCATCATTATAAAATATAAAATATACCCAATACAATTAAAATTAACATATTAAATAGGTACCTACCTAATTATTATTACCTTTAAACTCGACAGTATTCGGTGAAATTGTTAAACTTGAAATTCTATAAATTTAGTTGGTATTATAGTCGGTACTGTAAATTTGATGTGCTTATTGTATACTCTAAGTTAACCCTAAAAACCAGAAATTACATTTATTTATATCCACATTTTTACTTGAAGATCCTTAAAAACAATATGCCTATGCTTCTAATATCTTTACACCATCAAATTGTTCCTAAACACGGAACTCTTTGATATGAAAATTTCCATTATATTATAATTTATATTTTTGGATTCATCATATGGACGTATAATATAATATCTATCATTTATATTCTATGGCAATTGTCAAAATCGTTGCGGAAGTCACGGTCGACTAAAAATTCTAGAATGTTCATAAGCGAAACTGACATAAACAAAAAATATACTGCGTTTCATATGGTTTTATTTTTCACAAATCGCAATATTTTCAGATATGTATATATCTGGAGTGTTTCCAAAGCGACGTCGTGGTGCACACGCGTCACGGATTCCGTCAATAGCGTCGATGTTTAAAGTAAGTTTGTTTAATACTTATTCGAGGTTTCAAATTTACATTCTTGAGTTAAATTAAATTTTTAATGTCAATAAAACGATGCTATCTAAGTGTTGTAGACGAATATTTTAGTCACACCTAGGTAGGTACTATAATTAGTAATAGGAATAAATCAATGTATAAACTATTAAAATACAAAGAAACAAACGAAAAATGATTCTGAGTGAAGAACTAATAAATAATATTGTAATTTAAGTACCTACCTAATTTATTTCACGACTAGGCATTTCTATAGTACATTTAACAGAAAGTTTAATTCATTTTTCCAAAAAATTATATTTGAAAATGTCATCGTGTATAATATAAATTAAAATGATATACTCTAAAAGTTTCATATATCTACGAATAATATTTTTAAATTACAACAAAATAACTAAAATTGTTATTTAAATAATTTGATTAAAACTTTTATAATAGGTTTTTTAGATTTTTTGGTTACAGTATGAACTATTTATAAGAATCCTTGCTTATAGCAATACAAGTTGAACATTTTATACATTTTTAACCACTTAGTAATTCGTAAATTTTAGATTCTGAGCGGAGCGATGAATGTATTGATTTTACAATGATGTGTGTTTTTTTTTTATTTTTTTTTATTTTTGTGTCTATCATCACGTTTTAGGACAGTAAAAATGCTTCGATTTTCTTCAATAGTACCTTTTCTGATAGGAAAGTGAATCTAGTTGGTACTTTGGGGAGTCAAAAATTAAAATTTCCCAGTAGTTTTCAAAGCGCCGTGAAAAACATATGAAAAATTAAGGAAAAAACGGGAATTTTTACAGAAAACCAATTTTCGACAAAATCGATTTTGGTTTTTGGTATAACTCTAAAAGAAATGACCGTAGATACATGAAATTTTGACTGAATGTTTATATAAGCATTTTCTACACACCATAACATAACACCACAGTTATTTTTTTCAGACATTTTAAGTTTAAATTTGGAAGAAATTACATATTAAAATCAATTTTAATGAGTAAAAGTATATATTATAATATTTTTCTAGTATCACTGATAATTTAAGGTTACTAATTAAATAATATGAATAATATTAATTCAACTTAGCAGCTACCGTAAAATAACAATATCAATATAATTTAAAATATCCTAGACTGACATACCGTCTCCGCTCAGAATCGTTTTTCGTATACAATGATATTATATCATTGAATTCAAATTTAATACCATCCATTATAGTACAGTGATCTACTTGTAGCCTACTGTACAGCGGAGCGACATCCACTTGACTCCCCTTTTTTAATTTTATAAATCTTGATAAAAATTGAACCTTAAATACTTATAAAAAAAATCGTGCCCACGGATATTTATTATTTCTCAACTGTTATTATAACTAATTATGAGGGACCTTGTATTAAATGTTCATATCTTAGGTAAACAATGAAAATTTTGTTTGAATAACTGACTACAAAATATTATGCGAATGTCGTAATTATAATGAATTTTGTAAAAATTTAAACTTTAAATGTCTATAAAAAAAATCGTTCTTATGTATTTTTAGTATTTTTCAACTACTATTATATTAACTTATGATGAACTTTGTATTAATTTTAAGCTTTTTGACCCAACGACTACAAATATATTGATATTTATAGAATAATAAACAAAATTTCAAAATTCAAACGTCTATAAAACACTCAAAACGAGTCGAAATATTTGGAAATTTTGTCATGTATAAAAAATATAATTTAAACGTTTGAAAGAAATTTTAAATATCTACAGTTAATAGTTTTAGGATTTGTTATAAGTGGGTGATTATCCTATATCTAACTTAAACCACTTGTAAATAATTGACTTTCAGGTAGATAAACATTTTTGTTTTGTTAAATTATGAAAAACTTAAGGTATAAAAATTTCAAATCTTAAATATAAATTGAAAATTTTTTATGTATTTCTTGCTCTTAATAATTTGCCAATTTTCTTGTTACTGATGAATTTTGTCAAAATGTTGAATCAGACAGTCATAAACAAATATTGTGGACTTACGTTTAACATTATATTAATTTCCAGTAATATCAACTGTGTATGTAAATAGCTAATATAAACATTCTGTGAAAATTTCATCTATATTCGGTATTTTTTTTAAAGTGACTAAAACTTAATCATTTTTCGAAAATGGATTTTACGTAAAACGTATTTACGGGCTCCCACGTTCCCCTTCTAAATTTTTTTTAATTTATATAAATCTTGTAGATATTTCTAAATCAATTTTTTAACTACCGACAACCTGGTGTCAGGTAAATTATAATTTATAACTATTATAGTAACTATAGTAACCACTATAACTAGTTTATTGTAACTTGTATTTGGTATTTGAAATTTGAATAGGCACTATCAAATACTTTTAAGTTTTTGGCATTAGGCAGTAGTTATAACTTGTATTTAGTAATACCTATGATTTTACTACTCAGTGGAGCCCCTGGTCCAGAATCAAGAACTGTAGATTTATGATATTATGACGTGATCTAGACATCTAGTTCCATAAGTATCCACTAGGACGGCGCTAGTAATGCTAGAAGGTGAAATACCCCGTACTCCTCCTATTTTGTAACATTTCGTAGTCAACCTCCTCATACCCTCCAATCTTGTCGTGTCAAGTCTTGTATATCTTAGTCCGTGTCCCGTGATATAAACAATGATGGATTTCATTAACAATTCGAATTTTGTTTCATAACATTTTTTTTAAACATGAAAATATATTGCCGCCGGCCGGTAGACTGTTGGTAGCTCACTGGTATTTACCAAAACCACGGTAGTCTTCATAATAATATGCATCGTATCATATTATGACGTGTTATCATCATAAAACAATATTGGGTTTTATAAAACTTTATATACAACGATTTTCGGGTTTATTTAATAGTTGTAGAGATTAATAATTTTCGAATGTCTACGGTTTTACTCAATTAAGCGTTTGGATTGTATTTTATTTTTGAATATTTTACCTTTCAGTCACGATGTCGTCTATAGAACAGCCTTGCTACACTTTGATCAATATATCTAGCGACTATGAGATGCCAAACGAAATGCAACTCAAAGCAGATCTTGGTTAGTATTAATCATCATTGTGTTCTAAATTATTATTATTAATGATATTTCATTATTATATATTATGTATAGAAAAAGGTGATAGCAAAACAAAAATTGAAGCATTGAAAAAAGTCATTCATATGATAGCTAATGGAGAACGTTTGCCAGGATTGTTGATGATAATAATCCGTTTTGTCCTACCTTTACAAGATCATACTATCAAAAAACTACTTTTAATATTTTGGGAAATAGTACCGAAAACTACAGCAGATGGAAAACTATTACAGGAAATGATATTGGTCTGTGATGCATATCGTAAGGTAAATAGAGATGTAACTTTTTTTCTATAATTTAGTTTTTCTTCAACAAATTTATCATAAATCAAAATGAAGTGGTAAATATTTTAATACTTGTCTAATGTAAAATGTGTTATACTGATAAGTCAATTAATTAAGTTTGGAAATTTCATTTTTTATTTATTTAGTAATTGGTACATCTTTTACTACATTTCATCCACTGATTTTGAGGTTTTCTATATTTTAAATGTTGATCCCTATCTCTACTTTTGGTTTCAAATGCTAATAATGTTGATTATAAATTCATTGTTCTAAATTGTATATTTGTATTTTAGGATTTACAACATCCAAACGAATATTTAAGAGGGTCAACCCTTCGATTTTTGTGTAAATTGAAAGAACCAGAGTTATTAGAACCATTGATGCCAACTATACGTTCATGTCTCGAACACCGTCATTCCTATGTAAGACGTAATGCTGTACTAGCAATATTCACTATTTACAGGTATTTATTTATTGAATTTGTATATTAAGTTAAACAATCACTTTTTTTTTTTAAATTGTTACTATGTTAATATAAACTTCTAAATTAGGAATTTTGAATTTTTGATACCGGATGCTCCTGAACTTATTGCTAATTTTCTTGATGGGGAGCAAGACATGTCTTGTAAACGTAATGCTTTTATGATGTTGCTACACGCTGACCAAGATAGAGCACTTACATATCTGGCTTCTTGCCTGGATCAAGTAGCTTCTTTTGGTGACATTTTGCAACTAGTTATTGTAGAACTCATATATAAAGTAAGATAACACTAAATAAATTCAATAATTTTTACTAACAATTATATTTAATAAAATTAGGTATGTCATGCAAATCCTTCAGAACGATCCCGTTTCATACGTTGTATTTACAATTTACTGAATTCTAGTAGCCCAGCCGTTCGTTATGAAGCTGCTGGAACATTGGTCACTTTGTCAAATGCACCTACTGCTGTGAAGGTATGTTGTTATTGAATTTTTAGTTGTAAGTAATACAATTAAAAATTGATATAGGCAGCAGCTTCCTGTTATATTGAGTTAATTGTAAAAGAAAGTGATAACAATGTAAAACTTATTGTTTTGGACCGTTTAATTGCTCTTAAAGAACACCCTTCACACGAAAGAGTGCTTCAGGACTTAGTCATGGATATACTAAGAGTATTATCTAGCACTGATTTGGAAGTTAGAAAGAAAACATTGAATTTGGGTAAACATCCATACTTTTTTTTACACACAGTATTAAGTATGTAGTTAAAATGAGATCATGTTTTGATATCTGTTTGTATAGCTATGGATTTGGTATCATCTCGTAATATTGAAGAAATGGTGTTTGTACTTAAAAACGAAGTGGAAAAAACTCATAATTTAGCTGAACATGAAGATACTGGAAAGTATAGACAATTGTTGGTGCGCACACTGCATACGTGCTCTATTAAGGTTTGTTATTGTTTTATAAAGTTAGTTTTATAATAATTATTTATTTTTACTCGTATTATGTTTTATAGTTTCCAGATATAGCTGCAACAGTGATCCCCGTACTCATTGAATTCTTGTCCGATAGTATAGAATTGGCTGCTACAGATGTTATGGTATTTTTGCGTGAAGCTATTTACCTCTTTGAATCATTACGCCCTCTCATAATTCAGCGTCTATTAGAAGTTTTCCAATCCATTAAATCTGCCAATGTGCACAGAGCTGCATTATGGATACTTGGTGAATTTGCCAATTCACAAGAAGATATTGAAGCAACAATTGAACAAATAAAAATATCACTTGGAGATGTATGTTATTGATTTTATTTATGCTTTGAAAATTGATTTTAACTTATAAGTTACAACAATTACAGAAAATATGTACAAATTATAAGTAGAGTTAGAATTTTAAGCCATCAAATATCAATTAAAAATTGTTTAAAAATTTTAATTTTTCGCTGTAGTTAAAATAAGTTCCAATCAGTTACCAATTGATCTGTACTAATCTGTAGACCAATTCAATATTTTAATTTAGACATTTTGAAACTTTTTATCACAGTGTCCGTGGGCTATGAGTTACTAATTATATTTTTTAATTTTCGCTTCTTCAAATTATATGAATATACTAAAAATTAAAATGTTAATCCTAAATAATTATTTCCTTTCTAACTTATAACTGACGTGTGGTGAAAAGTTTTTATTTAACAGTTTAATAAATAAAAATTGTCATTGCTATATGTTATTAATAATGTATACATTGATTTATTTTAGATGCCTTTAGTTGAAGATGAGTTAAAGAAAGCAGCTGGAGATTCTGAAAACATTGAAGAATTTGGGTCTAGTGGTTCACAGTTAGTTACATCTGATGGAACATATGCTACTCAATCAGCATTTATTACAAATACTCCTCGAAGTGGTCAAGCAAAACGGCCACCAATACGTCAGTATCTAATTGATGGAGATTTCTACATTGGTGCTGCATTAGGCACTACATTTACTAAATTGGGCATTAGATATGCTGCAATTTGGGAAGAACAAGATTCGATAAAGGCTAATCAATTTTGTGTTAAATTAATGTTAATTTTAACTTATATTTTGAAGCTTGGAAAATCAGGTAATTACAATTGAAATTTGATTGATTGTAATTTAAAAATAATAGTTGCTGGTTTAGTTGATATCCACCCAGAAAGTATTCTCCCGCCACTCAGGTATAGAGTTCTTCTCTTTTATTTTTTACATTCTAATAGTAAATATTTTTTACAATTTACATTATACTGTGTACTAAGGATAAAAAAGTAGCTACAAGGTAGTTGATCAGTTCCAGACTAATTATTTAATATTTCAAAAATAAAAATTAATTATAATTATTTAGTAAACTTGTATCTCATGTGAAAGTATGAATTATTATTAATTATAAAATCTGAAAAAAAAAGAAAATTCATGAAAATAGATTAAATCATGCAGGTGGTAAAAGTTCTGATCCATCTTTCAATATTTTCTTAAATGTATAGCTCCCATTTAGTTTACTTTACCACAACTGTAAATAAAGTAAGTTACTCTTAGTCCCTTTTAATTTCTTGTCGTCCCATTTAACAATCTCATTCTGCATTCTGTGTGTGAGTTTTGCCTACAGTGTCTACAAAATTATATTTGTGGTTTTCTATTGAGGTATTTAAATGGCTGGTATTACGGTTATATTATCTTGTATAATACTATTAGAATTTTATCAATCATTATTCTTAATAAAAACATAATATTTATAGCTTATAGTATAAATACATTATACAAACCCGGTTAAACTTTTTTTAAACTTTTTGTATTTTTTTTTATCCGTAGTATACAGCACAAATTTTCAATAAACCAATGAATAAAACCATAAAAAAATAAGAAAGAAATAAGTGGCGGGTATTACTTAAACTTGAGTAGTGGGTATTACCTAAACTTAAGTGGCAAGGGAAAACTTTCTGGGCGGGTGTCAACTAAATCTATGACAAAAATTATTTAAATAATAAATTGAAATGTTAATAATTAATGTACTTTATATATTTGTTATTTATTTTTAGGAATTTGTTCTAAACCAATTGGCATTGATGATGGAGACAAGATTATGGAAAGTATTAAAATATTAAATGATAGAGATAGTGAAATTGAAGAAATTTATACTAAAGAGTGCAGCAAATCATTAAATGAAATGTTGGCTGCTAAAGAAGATGAAGAAAGCAGCAACAAGAAAGTAAGCTAATACCTAAATAAAATTCATTTAATACTAATTTATTTAATCATTTTTGTATTAAACAGTTATTGTGAATTAAAAATTTTTTCAGGCTAAAGAAAAGCCGGGACATAAAGTGAATGTTGATGATGCCATTGTATTCTTACGTACCAGTAGTAACGGCACAGAAGGTACAGAAAATGTTTTCGAACTCAGCTTAAACCAAGCTGTTGCTGGTGGTAGTTCTATTCACCAGAATAGTGGTGATGGTGCAGGGGGTCTTTCTACCAATAGCAAACTTAATAAAGTTACACAACTGACTGGATTTTCTGATCCAGTGTATGCTGAGGCTTATGTTCATGTCAATCAGTATGATATCGTTTTAGATGTATTGATTGTTAATCAAACAGGTAAAAAATTAATTTTAAGTTAGACGTGACTACATGAGTTATTTATAATTGTAATAACTATTGATATATAACATAATACCTAAGGTGATACATTACAAAATTGTACGCTCGAGTTGGCCACAATGGGAGATCTAAAGTTGGTTGAAAAACCACAACCTGTTGTTTTGGCTCCTCACGATTTCTGTAACATCAAAGCTAGTGTTAAAGTTGCGTCTACTGAAAATGGCATAATCTTTGGAAACATTGGTAAATTAAATGCAATTTTCTATTATAACTTATGTTAGTTATTATTTATTATTAATTTGTACTAGTGTATGATATCGGAGGTGCAATTGGTGATCGAAATGTGGTTGTATTAGATGACATCCGTATAGACATAATGGACTACATAATGCCTGCTGTATGTAACGACTCTGAGTTCCGTCAAATGTGGACTGAATTTGAGTGGGAGAACAAAGTATAGTCCTTTTTGTGTTCGTGTTTAAAAGTATTTAGGTGTAAATAAATTAAACAAATTATTGTTTTAGGTTTCTGTTTCCACCAGTTTGACGGATCTTAATGAATATTTGGCACATTTATTGAAAAGCACTAACATGAAATGTTTAACTCCAGAAAAAGCATTATCTGGACAGTGTGGATTTATGGCAGCAAATTTATACGCGAGATCGATATTCGGCGAAGATGCTCTGGCAAATTTAAGTATTGAAAAGGGATTAGATAAGCCACAAGTCATTGGTCATATTAGAATTCGGGCTAAAAGTCAGGTAATTACAAATTAATATTAAAATTATGTAACGTCTCACAATTGTTCAAACTTCCAAGCTTAAATTGAATATTAAAAACTACATTTCACGGTTTTTATTTTTTGTAAAAAATGTCTAATTGTTATATTTTTATGCTATATGGATTCATATAATATGTAAGCATTATAATTATGTCATGTTGTCATGAACTGATAGTGGATGAAGTATTGAAAACAAATATTTTGTTATACATAGAATACTACTTAAACAATATTCTAGTATTGTACAACTGAGTCATTGCAAAGTGCAATTTTTAAAGTAAAAATACTCTAATTATGGAGAAAAATACTAATCTATTCATCATAAACAATTTTTTCTTCATTCATTATTTTATACGTTCTGGTGTTAAGATTTATTTGAGTTAAGATTGACAAGTCAGACTTAAGAATGTTGTGAGTTCGAAATTCATATTTTATATTGTATATATTTTTAATCTTTTTTGAAAAAATATTTCCTATGATTATATGATAGGGTTTTGTGTTAGTCAAGTTATTCAACTATTGAACAAAATTATTACTTTGGCTGGAAAAAAATTAAATCATGTTGTTAATTAAGATTCTAAGATTCTTAGAAACCTTGTTTGATCTATTCAAATGAGAATGAATTATTTTTTATTTTAAACTTTAAACTAAATATCCTTTTTTTGCAACAAGCCAGATATAACATTGGAGTAATTGAGTCTTAAGAGGATGTCAGCGCATTATTTGTTTTCTCTCCGGCCCATGTGCGACATGGACAAAATGCATTTTTCTATGTTTGTAAGTAATTTTATAGTAAAATCACCTATTATAAAAAAGATAAAGAATAATATTTTTGAGGTAATGATATATCGATTCTATATTTTATTGTTATTTGACTTTGTATTCAACTTTTAAAATAAACAAAACAATTTTGTAGTCTTAAATGATGTTTAAATTGTTTAGAGATAATATTTAGACAAATAAATATGTCATTTCCTCAAAAATATTATTGTCCATCTTTTTTGTAATGGGTGTATTTACTCTAAGATTACTTGAAAACTTAGAAAAATTGATTCTGCGTAAATCCGTTTTGTCTATGTTGCGCGTGGGCCAGAGTGAGAAAACAAATAGTGCGCTGACATCCTCTTAATGAATTTCATATTATTATTCATGTAAAATATGCGTTTTAATTAATTTGTCATTGTATATCCATTATAAATTTTCTGATGTTTTTAAGTAAATAATAATTAGTAGGTACTAATGTTAATCAAAATGTATAATATTTAAAATTGTTTGTGACTGATAATTCTAGACATTTTTTAATAGAAAATATTTTAAATATCTCTAAACAAAATTCATATAAAATAGTTTGGGAATGATCCTTTAATAATAGAATTCCATAATATTTAACAATGAACTTAGAAACTGTAAATATTATACTCGGTTTACTGATAAAATTACAATGGCTTACAGTTGAATGTAAAACTAAGTAAAACATAAATTATACCCAATTTAATATCATACTAACTATTAAATAACTTTATATTGAATGGCTATTTTGACATTCCCACATATCAGTTGAAATGAATCATGAAAATTATTTTAAAATGTAAAACAAATTCAGAATAATTAAATTGTTTGCACAGCTTATGGCTGTTAAAATAAACAACTAAGCTAGTAGATTGTGAATATTCTTAAGCAGTATAAATTAATTTAAGTCTGAATTATAAAAAAACAAAAAAACAAATGTTGAGAACTGTTCAACAGTAGTTTAAAATGTATATTACATTTTTAGTTATATACTTATGACTTTATAATAAAAACATAAACCAAAACGAAAAGTAATTTTTTTTTGCTCATACAGTAAAAGTTAGAATTCACAACTGGAAAAAGCTGTTTCTATTATTTAGTAATAATGATTTTTATCTAATCCATGGTTATAATGTATCGGGTTATAAAATTTGATTTTAGGGAATGGCGCTCAGTCTTGGTGACAAAATCAACATGATGCAAAAGCGACCATACAAAGCAGTTGCAGCCTAAGCTCTACATTGCAGATTCAAACAAAAAATCATTAACCTCAAGAGTTTATCTTTATTATTATACATATTATATTTATATTGTGTTTTTAATTACATATTATCAATAGACATTTATTTAGAAAACGTCTTTTGTTTGTATTAAAATATTTTAAAATAACAATGTCATCGTTCGTCTATGTGTAATTTACTTTATTTTTATTTTTACGTCATGATTTTATCTCATTTTTAAGTCGTTTGAAAAACATGTCTGAACAATAAGAGAATAATTTTAACAAAACTGATAAAATAGACACAAAATACTATTTAAGGGATTCATCTATGAAACAATGTGTTAGTATTGATGTTTTGTGACTCCGTGAGCACTTGTCGCGATACAGAAATAATATGACGAAATTTGTAAGTTTAATTTTTATACATCCTAACCAAACTATAAAAGTATCTCTGTCCTAGAAGACCCATATATATTGCTTCTATTTTTTTTGTGTGTTAACGCTATTTGTGGTATTTTAGACGATCATGGCCTTAGTGTGGGTGACCGTCTTGTTTGTAATGCAGGTATCTGTAGAATCATGCAGCGATGAATTCATCAGGGAAACGATAGTGAACGTTTGTGGAATGAGTAAAATAAAACGTTCATTCCCTGATAACAGTCGCACTGGCTCGTCGTTAGGTCTGCATTTTAAGGGGATGGTGACTGACGTCGAACGCGAATTCAAACACCTGGTCGGAGACATCGAAGAAGCGGATTTGCTGCTGAAAACTTCTAACAAGAATAAACCAAAAGGTATTTAACACGATGTGCTTAGCTTAGTGATAACCATAATAATAAGTGCGATCGGTAGGTATAGTAATCTTTCATAAAATATCGAAAATATAGTACCTCTACTTAACTACATTTCGTGGAGATTTGCTCTTTAGTCAGCAGACCAGTAAAATGTAAAACGTCACCAACGACCAGTGACGATTTTTTTTTAAACAAATAAAGCGAACTATGGTATAAATGCTCGACATTGATTTGGCTAGAAGTCTAGAAATAAAATTCACCAAAACAGGTATTATATAGGTACAGTAATCAGAAAACCGAAATTTTTACGCAAAACCAGTTTTCGACAGTCAATTTCGTTTTTTTGTAGTAACTTAAAAACAAATAACTAAAATGTTCGCCGAATATTGATATTAGCATTTTCTATACTTAATAAAATTGTTGACTCTTTTTCTATGTATAGAGTATAGAGATTTGAAATATGAAATTTTTTTAAATTTGTATTTTATATAAATATCTATTATATCAATACTAGAATTTTCGTTTGGTAGAAAAGCTTGAAAATGTAATACAAGATTCCTCATAAGTATTGTTATTATAGCATTTCAAAAATATTAAACATAATATATTATAAGAACAAATTTTTTTTTTAAAAACATTTCAAGTTCAAATTTTCACAAAATTCATTAAAATAACGGAAAATTTGTAAGGTATTTTGTAGTTAAAAAATTATTTAATTTTTATAGCTAACGATGAAAATTTAAAACAAGGTTCTCAAAAGTTGATTTGAATTATAACCAAAAAATCTAAGAAATATACAATCATACATAGTTTTTCTTTGTAGCTATTTTATGTTCAAATTTGGATGAATGTAGATATTTAAACAAAGAAAAACAATTTTAATTATTTTGTTGTAATTTAAAAATATTATGCAGGAGTAGGTATAGGTACTTGAAACTTTTAAAGTATACCTACGACCTACCTATTATTATATTTTATACACACGTGACGCAATGCGATTTTCAAAATATTCAATTGTTTTCCGTAAAATTGTATTTAACCGATACTGTATTTCTGTATTACTAATAGTAAAATAAATTACTTTTATAGCAATAATATCAAAAAACAAACTTTGTGATATAAGCTGACAGACCGTCTTCACTCAATATATTTTTTTATATACAATGATTTTGTATCATTGAATTCAAATTTAAAACATCCATTACAGAGATCAACTTGACATCTACTAAGCGGTACCCTGCACTTGCCTACCTTTTCATTTCATACATATATAGTACCTATGCGTCAGTGGCGTACTTGGAGAGGGGGTGATGTGGATGATATATCACTTATATCAGCCCTGACAGCCCCCCCCCCAGATCATTTTTTATGCAGTTGATTATTGATAGTTCAAAAAATGCTTTACAATTCCTCACCTAACCGTCATTAAGTTTTACTCATTAGAGATTGACTAGAACGTGGTATCAATAGAGTTGAAAATGTCATAAAATAATTTGAAATTTGAAGAATAATGGATTTTCTTTTAATCAACAAGGATTTATGTCCAATTTTAAAATTTCTTATAAAAATATTGTGTAGGTAATACTACTAATACTATAGGTAAATGGACATATTTTGGTCGATGCAATTATTGACAAACTAGCCAAAATACTGGTATACGGAAAAAGTAACCGAAATAATTATTGTTTAAAATATATATAAATTATTATGAAATATTATCTTAATAATAAAAATATATGAATTTAATTTAACAAATTGTTTTGAATAAGTTTTATGAAATAAAAATTAAAAGTGTTCGTAAAAGTCACTGAAAAAATAACTAAAATATATAATTAATTATAACAAAAAAAAAAAATAGTATCTTTTTACAAATGTTCAATCGATTTTCCACTGTTTGTGTTACTAACTTTCCTAAATATACCACCAATATAATTTTCGTCAAAACACTAGAGTAGACTTTTGTTCCGGGAGAATTTGTCCTAGTACCTATCCAAAAAACAAAAAAAACTCCACATTTTGTTATTAAAGTTAAATTTTATTATCCAAGTTAGGTGTATTAAAAATATATGATTTTCTTAAGACTATACAAGAAATACCGATAGCTTTACGTTTACTGTATTGTAAGGGTATTACAGTTTTGCCTGTTTTCATTCTAATAATAGTTGATATTATTGCATTATATTGTTCTCAACGGTTTCCAAAATAAGTGAAATACGTATCTGGATCCGCTGCTGATATATTATAAGTTTAAGTATCTACCTACGTCCAATATTTCTTTATAGGTACCTAATTAATAATAGGCAGTACTATATAATATTATTAGTTTTATATTTCATAGAAACGTCAAGGCTGCAGCGATATATCGTATTATTCGTTTGTATAATATCAATATGTATTAATTGTTATTTATTTATTTTTTTTTTTTAGAACCCAACGTCACTCCACTGTGGCTGCATACATTTAATTTGCCGGGTTTCAGAGACGACAGATCAAGACACGAGAGAATACGTATGGCCCCGACACTCGGAGATTAATTATTGTAAATTAATTAATGTTTTGCAAAATATTTTCATTTTTGGTTTCAGGCGGTGACTCCGGAAAGGCCACGATTATAAAACGGGAAACAATGGAAGAGTTCAAACAATGCTGCATCAAGAAATGCACACTCGAAGATTTAAATCATATATGCAAGAAGAAATAAACAATATTAATAACATTTATATACATACCTTGTTTTATTAAATTATGGTTAATAATTATTATCAGTAGTCAGTACGTATACAAAAAATAAAAATACACAAATAATTATTTGTATTTTTTTTTTAAAAATATATTATATTTCATGTTCCATATAATGGAGCGATTATATAATTTGCCGTAAAATCACAGACTTGTTTTTATAATAATTTTTTAAAAATCGTTATTTATATTATATTCACCGACAATCGTTTATCGTGAACTAAAATCGTGCAAACTTAACACAGGAACTAACGACTTATTATACTTATAAAAATAAATTAAAATTAACACAGTAGGATTTTAGTCAATATTTTGTTTTTAATTCTTCGGTTTTGCGCGGCGCATTGTTACAAAGAAAAAAATAAAACTGTACATGAAACGTTATACACGACATATTTTGTACGTATAATGTATGTATATATATATATATATATATATGATCAAAGAACCAAACAGTGTTAGAGATTTCGATGGGTTTTGACGATGGAAGTCAAAGTGGAAGACGAGCAGGCGCGGTGTTATTCCCGAGTTTCAGTGTTGCGTGGTTTTAGTAACGATGACCGATGGCATTTTGTCAAAGTATGGTGTTACAGTTTTCACTCGTCCTGGCACCGGGTCCTGGACGATCACCGCCTGGAAAAATGACAAAAAAAAAATATTTTGTTATTAGAATGAATGGATGACGGATCGCGCCGCGAAAGACGACCAGGTACAGGTACTTAGGTTTAATATACGATGGACGAATAATAATATATATAACTGTAATTTGTAACATCCAAACACTTTCCGTACGTAGGTACATATTATAATATTATTGATATTAGTGTCATACATATTGCAGCGTGTACGGTTTAGCGATGTATCTGCACTGAGCATGCATGCAGGGTGCGTCTTGACTCTTGGTTATTCGACGTTTTATACAACGTATCCGCCGCCTAGTCATATTATACAGACATTAGACAATTTGTTCAGGGTTTGGAAAATTCTCGATGCAAAAGTCTCCGGTATAGCTGTCAGGGTTTATGTTGAGGGTAACGGAACTAGAGCGATGCGCCTACCTCATCCACCTGTTACACGCGGTACCTATAATTGTTGGTACACACACGATTTTACCGGTGCAACTGAAATGATATTGTGTGCGATCGTTTGATAAATCGATAACTAAATATACAAATTAAGACTGTGATTAATGTTACCCAATGCACTTGTGTCGGACTGCATAAACGGTCGCGAAACATTTAATTCGTGAACAAAATATAGTGATCTAATGGTCCTTTTAACATGATTTAGTAGGCCATGTTATCAAATTAATTAACTTTTATGCAACCTGCCGTCAGGGCTTGAAATAGTTTGGAGGGTGCTAACCCCTATTTATACGTTCATTATTCTGCGGGAAACCCTGCTCATAATATTATACAGCTCAGACGTATGTCCTCGAACATTTGGCGTGTTTGTAAATGCATGAATATTCCGGTGTATAGAAATCGTCAATATTCTTCCCGACACACCCTGTATAATCACGATTTATGTTTGAATATAATAATATAACGTGTACAGCACAGTACTCCAATAATATATATTATAATATATTATTATTACGTTTACATGCGAAACAAAAAAAATACAGCATATCCGCAATACGTGTACCTATATATATATAGTATAATATGTATAGAGCACTAGCGCCGCCACTTAGAATGATTCTGATTGGTCACATATATTAGTTTTAGGTATGTACTACATTTATACATATTATTATATTATCACAGTGCGGTTGAATTATGTTATTGTTAATACTATTTACTATTGTCGTTTGGCTTACTTCTTTCTTTGGGACGTACGGGACCGTTTTGTATTTAATGGTCTTTATGTCGATTTGCCTACCGATCTCTTTAGAATTGGGTATAATACTATTGGATTTCGTTTTGGCAGTCGCGTGCTCAGCCTGCTGCAGACTGTTGTCTACTACTAGTTTGTTACTCGTGGGGTCTTTCTGGGGTTTCACGTTTTTGTCTACCGAGGGTTTCTCTACAGACGCGGGCGGTTCCAAAACACTCCGAGTATCAGACCTGTAAATCATCGTAATAAGATATATAGGTATGTGCTTTAGAAATTACGCTAAATGTATAGCTGTACGAAATACGAAGTAAATTAAAAGCTAAAAACGTATAAATCCGGACTATGTGTCGTACAAGTATTACGATTATTGTTCGTTTACTTTTGTGTCAATATTTCCACTCGTCCGCGGAGAGAGTATATTTTAGTAATACTAGATTATATTATAAGCTTATACAGGTCCATCGCGAAAATAAGAATAAAAAATAATATATATGATAATTGTATGTGGTTGTTGATGAGAAATGAGAATGAGTGGAAAACCGAAGCAGACAATAATAATACAACCGAAATGACAAAAATAAAAATTAAAAAACCATAAGACTTGTATCCGACGTAAAACTAAGTATGAGAATATGTGATACAATAGTCAATAGTATATAATTATGAGAGTTAATGTGGTGTTTAAATGTATGTGTGTATATATATATGTCATATGTGTACGTGAACATGATTGTATTATGTATATTATTTTACAATGTATGTAGACGATCAAAATATGATTAAAATAAATAATATATCATTAAACAGCCAATCAGAATCCCTTATACGTGGCGTCTGATACTTATGTTATAATTTATAATAATATATAATATTCTAGTACCCTATGTTATATGGTTACAGCGATCATAGAGTGTATTCCACACAACTTATAAAATATATTGTGTTATTGGATTTTTACTTTTAAACTCTTTAAACTAAAATGTTCCCATTACATCCGTGTACTGGCAGGTAGTGTAATATTCTTACCTGCAGTGGGTAGGTAATATCTATTACTACTATTACTGTTTTATTATTCGGTTTTTTAAAAAGCGTATTGCCACACAGCACATTTTACGTTTGCATTTCCACCGTGTGACGTGTTTAACGATATATTATAATAAGTAGGTGACAATATTTTATCCGTCGCGTTCGACCAATGTCGTCTATTCAGCTATCGCATAATATTCTATTTTTTTTCTAATTTAATCAACGCTGTCGGTTGAAATGTATCGATTACGCGCGTGTCGTTTTTTTACTGCTTGTTTAGAAGAATAAAAAAATGTCAATTCTCGACTCCCCGCAGCGGGTATTCGATTTCATTCCGAACGGTTTATTGTTTTATACCTAATAATATATATAAAAACTGTAATTATGTACACAATAAGTGCACGGGCGAGCGTATAACAACGATTATATAATAATATCATATGCGTAATAACAATTAACGATATGTTATAAGCCCTGATGTTCTATTATTATTATTATTTGTATCGACGAAACACCATAATATCATATTATTACGGTAATAACAATTCAGGAAATCGAATGAGAAGATAATATTATAATAATATAATATATATAGGTACGATTTGTAATAAGATCTAAATGTTGCGACAGCGATGCGTGTTGATTGTTGTTAACGTATTATTGTAACGAGGAAGCGTAATAATATTATATATTTATATTATTATTATGTACAGCAGAGTTGCAAAAACCGACCGTCTAGACGCGGCGAATAATAATATTGAAAACTTTTAGTAATTTTTTTCCCTTCAGATTGTGTTCGGCCGACTTTCGAGAAACGGGTATACCACTCGGCCAATTTACACTTCAAGCTCGGGTTCTTCAGTAGGCGCCACTAGAGATGAAAATGCTAAACTGACGTAGGTACTTAACTGCAATGTTACCAGAGGTCCGGTTTTTAAGGTAATAGTTGTCTAGTGAAAATTTGGTTCCGATTTTTCAAATTGCGAACTGGTTGGTTCCAATTTGTTGTATAATCATTCAACGCTGTCAGCTGTATAGGACTATACACGGCGATCGCCGATCGGAAGATTTTCCCGTTAACCTTCCAAACTACGTTTTGTTTTTCATTTCATTAAATAATAATTTACAGCGTAAATTGTACGCGATTAAATTCTCAGTTGGATATGTATATTCTATATAATATGCGTACCTACACAATCTGTTTTTTTTTTTTTTTTTTGTTATAGCTTTGATAATTATAAAGTTATTTGTTCCCCAAGCAGTTAACCACGCGCTTAGATGATATTCGTTAATTCATATTTTTCTATTTTTTTTAAGTTTTTCCACAATTCCATTGGATGATGCGCGCATCACTCGTGGCTCTTGCAATTAGTTTCATGCACATAGCATATTATTATTATTTTGTTATCAAAAAAAGAAATTGAAATTTAGTAGAGCAAGGGTTTCGGTATTTTATCAATATTGTATTAAATATTTGATTTGATCTGTATAATAAAATGTAATAATAGCATAATAATAATACAATACTACATAAGTGTTTAGTTTGGAACGACCGACGGCCGATGCAGACTTAGCTGCAGTTATGCAGCAGCGAAACAAGCAGACTTCAATACTTGGGTATATTAATTATTATAGGCGTTGATTATAATATGTTTCAAGTGTTAGTTGCAGTATAAACTATTATGATTTGTGATAATAATATTAATATGAGTTTTTGGTTAGATATAACGTAACAATATAGTGTACAATTTTATGTAGCCATCCATCCGCACGCGAGTGGAAATGAGACACGGAAAAATACAATGGACAAGCGTGATATTTTATAACAATATCGTCTCGCACAACAGGCCGTATAGAATATAATATTGATTTATTGATTCGTATTTCGAGATGGTGAACAATTAATGCAGTGTTAAATGGATTTGTCAAGTGTACATTATAGGTATACCTTCGATTTTCCCAGCAGTAGGACTTCAGGTGATGTGGCGTGCAAGTGTTCTCGCAGCACTCTTCGACAATCACTCTTTTTCGACGGCGGCTTGGTACGGTAACATCTGAAACGAACGATAATTAATTTGCGAATAACAATAATTAACAATAATATGGTCGCTATTTTAATAGGACGTAACATACATCCATGGACGTGCACGGACAAATTAGAGACGCTCGTATAGATTATAAATCATAAAAATAGTCTAATTTCATCATCACGCGTCCGATTGTGATTATAAGTCAAACGGTATAGGTATAGAACAATAATAATATATAACCAGATGTTTCTCTATAATCTTCAGCGACGCGGCCACGATTTCCTTCTAGTGCGCACGAATCTCCCGACGGCATTAAATCGACTTCTAAAAGTACGGGCGAATCATCAATTTAAAATAAATCTTTCTTTTTTTTATTAATAATAAATTACCGATGGTACTTTTTTTTATAGCTTTCAAGTGAGAATAAAATATATTTGGGACCATTTTGGTAGACCGCATACTGATGTGCAGTCCTAGAACACTTCGATGCATAGACTAAGCAGTGGTTGGAAGAGCTCAAAACATGTGAATGTGTGTACTTATTTTTATGGAAAGGTCGGTAAAGGGATTTTAAAACATTGTTAATTTAAAACAATATATAATTTTGTTTACTACGACTAGGTAGGTAAATCTTGATTATATTCTAACATAACATTGTAATAATTTAAAATAGTATTTGTTTTTCAGAAAAGTAGAATCGTTAATTTGTGAAAAATAACTGGAGGGATGAAAATAATTTTGAACCGAAAAAAGTAAGTATAGTGATTTGATAGTACATTTGAAATTTATTTTTACCGCGCAGGCATAGTATAGTACCTATAGTGTAGGTAGGATCATTTTTCTTAAAAAGAAATTCGTTTTTACACCCTATTAATACAAAACTTTTGATAAATCGGTGTGTGAAAGAAAAAAATAATGGAGGTTTTGACCTCGTGGGGTTTTTAAACAGTTTGGTTGTATATAGACATATTGGTATAAGAACTCGGGACTCGGGAACCCTCCTAAATTTTTGGTGTCTATAGTCCCCCTTCAACATTTTTTCCCACTTAAACCGCTGAATATTATAATAGTAATAATAAGTAATAAGTAATAACCGACGTATTAAAACTGTTTGGGCATTATCTCTGTGACCTTGAGTATATTATTATGTTCAAAATCGTTTACACAAGTTCCGTGACAAAAGTCGAAATGCTTGTGGCAGGTATACTATTCTATTCTATGTTTTTAAGTTCAATTCCAGATAAAAAATAATTGAGGTAGGTCGTATTTTAGAGGCGAGTCTAATATTTGCGACTATATACGATAATAATTGGCTTAATGAATCGAAGCGATAGCGGTTAACGATATTAATTATTATTGCCATATCGTAATACTTTTTAGTCGTGTATACTTATATCTAATAAAAAAAAAACTCGTAAAAATGTATTAGTGACTGAGTGGTGCGCTAATAATGTTGTACCGACGCTAGTATAGCGTATACCAGTGTTTCAGCATTAGAGTTTAGCAAGAATAGCATTACAATTGTAATAAATTTCTATACTTCGAACGCGAGTTTTTCTTACAAGCATTTGGAATTTATAAGGTTCTAACCAATAAAATATATTTTTATATTATTCCATACTAAACTAAATAAAATCTATTCTAAATTAAAAAAAAAAAAATCATATATTATAAGATTCAACAATAAATGCGGAGTAAAATATATCATTGTCTATATAGTCTATTGCGTTTTCAAAAAAAAAAACGTAATTTACGTTTTTGTATGGTCACCGGGGCCATTCGATCGAACCGATTTGCTTTTGATTATCCTTTCCAAACAATTTTAGCCCTAAATAAACTATGAGGTCTATAGATGATATAATTTTTCTGATTAAAAAAAAACAGTTAGTTTAAATTTTAAATTATCAACGCAATTATGATGTGACATGCATTGTTTGTGTTATTAAATTTAGATATAAAATTAAAATACATCGTTATTGTTTATAAATATGAGGCGATTCCTTATAACCGCAAATACCTATTTTTTTTACCGACTACTCGTATACATCTTGACAATTATTATTAATGATCGACAATGGGAAAAAATTTCGAAATACAACTACTGCAGTTTGCGGAAGTTTGATCTATGATCCAGTTCGAGGATAATAATTTATTAATTGGCGCGCATCAGCTGTGTATAATTGTGCATAGGTATATAATACGCTACTCTGTGGTGGACTGACTCGGACTTACCATCACTTGCCGGATGGAAGTTGTATCCATTGCTGCAGATCAACGCCAACACGTTGGCGAGTTGCGATCCACAAAAATGCCTCGGCGTGTCCCACGAAAAGTTTATGATCGGTGAGCTGCTAACGTGGCTGGCCAGCAACATGACTATCACCAATACCACAGCTGAGTTCATCGCAAATCACACCTGAAATACACAACAGTACACATATTGTATAATATTATTAATATTTTATTATGACATTACGCGCATTAGGTATCACAACTTCGCACCCTATTCGCGCGCGTATACAGGTGGTTCGCGGAGGGTTTGAAAACCGACACATTATAATACAAAGTTGCGGATGTATAGTTCAGTTTCCAAACTTTCCGATCGCCTCGTATACCTAATATAGGCGTGCACACATTATTATTAATTGGATGAGTACGTTTTGTGTATTTTACGTTTTTGTCGAGTTATCGGGGTGAGCTGCCGTAGAACGTTGTCGGGCAAATCGTACTCCTTAAGTATAATATTATTATAGATAGAGAAAACGTCGTAGTTGTACGAATACGCGTTAATATATTAATAGTGAGCACCCGAATATTACGAGATCGGCACTGGCGTATAATATCGACTGTAATAAATAATAATAATATTAAAATATATTGTAGCGAACAAGTATATAGTGAGAATAATCGTGGGCAGGTGCCTTTTATATAGGTACCGCGAATCCGTATTCCCGCCACATACAGAGTACAGACCTATAAACCACTTCCAGTGTAGGAGTAGGAATAATATTATTAATATTTGATATTATAGTCGACGGGTACGGACGGGATCGCAGTTTATTATATATAATATATATATACACAATTTATGTATATGGTTCGATAACTATATACGCACGATATCATAGTGATTTAGACGTATAGGGTTCAGGTGCAAAGTGTTCATAATATTCGTGTAGTACCTATCAGGGGTATTTCATAAATTTATAAAATATATTATAATAATAACAACAAAAGTGTACGTTACTGTTGTAATTATTACTATGTCACAGCTAACCCGGCGCGCGACGACGGTAAAGTCCATCGCGTCGGCTTAAATGTTACATTACGGCGAGCGATGACGCATCGTATTATATTTAAATAAACACAAATAGTGTTGTTTTGACGAGAACGCACCCTTGGACGATGGCGAAAAATGCACAGACCGACATAACCTGACCGCCAAACCGTCTTAACGTCACCTCATCTCCGCGCGGCATTCACAAAGTACGCTGATAATATTCCCGGAAATCACATTCCGTATTGCAATTTAAAAAAAAATTTGGGTGGGTGTGGGGAGATACACCTCAAAAACGCCCTTAAATCTTTAAGGAACGCGGTTAGTCCTATATTATACAATGTTACCTACTGAATATACCGCAGGTTAATAATAAATTATGTTTATTGTATACTAATATATTATAGGCAATAGTTTGAATTTTTATCACACATTGATAATAACTTCAATAGTAAAAAAGAGGCTTTCTGCCTCTCATCATCCCTTAATTACGTCCCCGGTGCTTTTATTATACTATATATACTGTATATTATATAGTATATACTCCGATATAGTGAATACGTGTTGTCGTGTTCATAATATGCTGACCCTGAGGGGTGAATGAGTTTTTTTTCTTCAAAATATGTGCCTCATTTTATAACATTATTAGAACACCAAACGCACAAATAAGATTTTTTTTTTTTGTTGACAACGAAAAAGTTTTACACAGTTACATTTTTTAGAGAGCAAGTCGATAGTGATTATCACAATAGGTGTAGGTATTGATTATTAAATTTAAATTACAATTTATAATTATTATTTATTATACTCTTAAAAGTGTTGCAATATTGTAGATACGTTTAAATCAAATGCAATTGACCCCATTATAAGTAAGCTTTAGAGAAAACACGTAAACGTAAAATATTCGTTACTATAATTTCCGGAAATAGTGATCGTCTGTCTAATCGACTATCTCGATTCTCAAGATAGGTTAGTAGACAGAAGGCAGTATAATTAGTGGAACATTCGGATACTTATACCGTAACCGCCGAAAATATTATTTAAAAAAAAACAATAATACATTAATTTACCTAATCCGTTTGTTTTTAGGCTGGGTACAGATATTTTAATTTTCTAACTGATTTTTTTTCCATCCGATTTTTCCTAACGCTTTACTTATTATTATAGAAACAACTAAAAAAACTTAACTATCCAAAATTTTTGTTAAAAAAGAAACTTGAGTCTTTTTAACTATAAAAAATTACGTTTCATACTTTTTTTATCTGCTGTAAAGTACAACTGATCCCGATGTAATAATTAAAGTAAATAATAATAATTGAATGCAATAACAATCATATTTATTTGACTTTTTGATTATTAATTGTAATAACTTGAATAATAATATTTTTTATTATTTGGTCAAAAACATATTTATAATTCATACATTTTCTTCGAAGTGGAAAACATCAAGTAGCATGCTACTACGTTTGTCCTAGATTCATCATCCACTATAACGATTGAACATTTTTATTTTTACTCGAAAGTCAAAATTAACTTTCAAATTCGAATACTGAAAAATTATTAATAATCATAAGTTTTTTAACCGTTTAGATTTAACTATTCAATTTATTTTAGGATAATTATTATGATATTACATTAACTGACATAATTATTATGATATTACATTAACTGACATAATAGTTCTTAGTTATATTATTATGTAGTAATAATTAGCAATAATTGGTATTATAGATAACGCGAGCGCCGCATTGTTATTTTTAATTGAATAACCTCAGTATTTTTGCGAACAAATATTTACACAATTTCGTTGTCCATAATTTTAAACTCACGCATTTTTTTTGTTAGAACCCTACATACGTTATATACATCACACACAAGTAATTACCCTTATGTATCGCCTAACAAGTTTCATATTTATTTTACGTAGAAATTACGAATATATATATATATAATATATATATAATTATTATTTATTGTTGTTATTATTACGACGTGTTATGCTTATACTTTGAAGTATTTTTTTTTTATATATAGGTACAGCCGTACAGGTAAGAGAAATGACTGGAGTCTGGGGTTAACTGCAGCAGAACTCCACATCCACACTGGATATAAAAGAAAATTCGCTGCTACTGGATATAATGATCATTAATATCGATATTATATCATTGAATTCAAATTTAACACCATCCGTTACAGTGACCCACTTGTAACGAACTGTACAGCAGAGCGTCACCCACTTACGCGCTTTTTAATTTTATGTTTGCCGTGTTTGAGACAGATATAAGACGTATATAACAGGTGCCGAGTGTCGTTTTGAGCACAACGTAGGTATAGGTATAGTGGTGAAAACAGGAAAACATTTTAGGGCAAATTTGAGCCCCCAGAGTATATTTTTAAAATGTTTAACAATCTATACTTCACTCAAATTGTTTGAGGGGGTTCTAGGTGTAGACCCCTCGCTCCAAGACTCCCCCTGATTGTGCCTATGAAAGTATACAGGCCGTAAAATATTAATATAAATAATACCTTTAATGTGCGTTACATAATAATGATAAATAGATTTATATCAATTATAATATTATGTTGACAGACACCTATGATAATATTATATAAAATCGATCTTTGCTCGAGCTGATGACAAAATAACAATAATGATATTTCCAGAAAAACAAAATCCAGATTGTGTGTTTAAGCAGTGATAATGCTGATGATGTAATATGTGCTCGAAACAATCGATTTTCCTAAAAGAAAATGTAACAATACAACATAATATTATATACATACGTCGGTCGATTGACATTAATAATAATAATTGTACCTACGCTAATATGCGGGAATAAAGTGTACTTGCATGTTCTTAATTTTTTTTTATCGCACAATCAAGGTCGTCCGAAAATTATTACATGATCGGCCACGGCTTTCGAAAGAGTAGGGTCATATATTAATTGTACGTCAAAAAATAAACCACTCGAAGGACGGGATTCACAGGTTGTATAGGTATTTCATTACCTCGGGCAGGAAAATATTATTATAAAAATATAATATTGTTTTTCAGTTAGTCTAGTCGACCAGTGACGAATGCGGCGGAGATGGGATCGGATTGAATGAAAATCGGCGGTAGTACACGCGCAAGTATGGGACTATCAGAGGTCCAAACTGAAAAAATGTTTGGGGGGGCTCAACCTCTAGGGTGCTTTGAATGATTTGGGGGGGGGGGGTACGCCCCCAACTATTTGCGTCCGGACTATGAAAACAAATTGTTGACGCATTTACATATTTTGTAAATAAAATCAAATATAAATTACCGGTCCACCAGGCCATAATATGATTTAGGCCATCAGGAAAATTCCCATTTCCAGACCGACCAAACTATAGAAAAAATAACTGTTCTTTGAACTCCGAGAACAATGGGGATTTTTAAAAAACAGTTAAGACATTCAGACAATATATTATATGGTACCTAATATCGAAACGTCCCTCGAAAACCGCCACGCTCCGACGAGATAATGCATAAATAAGTTTAACACTGTCCGTAGGTATACTGTACAACAATGTAATATTATAATGTACGAACGAACAGGAATTCCTTTACGCGCGTATGGTAATGGACCGTTCAAGGGCGCATTGGTTTCAATAAAAATTTGTCACTTCATGGAGCATTTTTTTTTTACATCGTTTATATTGTATATAAGTTATAATATATAATGGAATCATGCTCGGTGCCCATAACCGCTTGATAAATGAGGATTAATGATTTTTAAATTGCGCTACAGATACGTACGGATACCTATACGCGAACACGCCGAAAATGTTAATTAATAACAACGTACAGCTGCACCGCGGTAAGGCCGCCAAAAAGACTCGTGCCAGAAGGGCGTCAGTCGGTCTAGTGCACAAAATAACATAATATAAAGCAGAGAACGACGACGGCGGCAATCATATTATTATGATTATAATAATATTTTGTTTGTGGTTTTCGCTCAGTTTTTTGAACCGACAAGGTGTTCACCGTTGGCTACTCCATCGCACACCGCCTTACTAAAATTATAGAACCGTAGGGTAAGAATTTATATTAATAACCGAGTTCTGAAATGCTATTGTAAGATTTTAAAGTGTTAGCTCATAACTTCTAAAAACTCAACATTATTTTTTTCTAATAACTATTCATCTCGAGTGTTGTGGTGGCATATACAATAATTAACCGTTCTATTTTATTTAATATTATGTTTAAATATTTTAAATCCAAATATATTCCAAGCACTGTTGGTCGAAAAATGAGTCCTACAGACTATTTTGACAACACAGATCACAATAAATAAGAGATACATCCTTATATAGAAATACAAACTGAGTACAGAATTCGTTTCGTTCTAGGCCAAGTATAATAACCTGAAAGCACAGTACCTACATTAAAATGTCCGGCTATATATATACGAGCGCCTGTTTATCGGCGTGCCGCTTATAAATAAAATAATAATTATCAACCGGTTATGTTGGAGGCTATAATATTATCACGATATATAAATATACATATGTTATATTTAGAGCCTAATAAGTTTGCAAATATTAACTTTTAGAATACACAAGTCCGATAAAATGAGCCATGAAATTTGGTAATCGGACTTTCGAAAGGTCACTAGTCCGATAATGCGGTTATATCTGTACCAAACTCGCGTATTATACGGTTTCAAGTTTGTCCTCAATTTAGCTCGGAATCGCATACAACTATTGCCTTTGTACGAAGACTGTGCACTATCCGCTATCGTTTGGCGGTCGATAGTGATATCAATTATTTTTAATTCTCGTTCGTTATGCCTTTTGCCACAAACAAACATCGACAGACCGTTGTATAAAATATTTGAACATTATTTATAGTGATTACTGTTCGCGTGGGTCGATAAAAAAAACTTTCCTCGCAAGAGCGAGATACACGCCGGTGCGTTGCCCTAGCAAATATACAGATCAACTATTTCCACTGTGTTTAACGACTAACGAGTAATAAATATAAATAGGATACGATCGATCGAACTTTCAATGTCTGAAGTCGTTAAGGCACGGATCATAAAAGAAAAATCAATAAATATATAATGAAAACCTCATTTAATTTCTCCGTAAAAAACTCGAACAAATTTAAAAAAAATAAATGTCATGTCTGCGACCAGACAAGTTTTGCCGACCGGCTGCCATTGGGTGACCTTTTATTTAAGGTCCACACGCTTACGACGAATTCAAATTGAACACAGATTTATTGTATGTATAATATCCTCTGCACTCGCGACGGTCTTGTAATATTATATACAACGTTGTCACCGAAACATTGTAAACCGTCGTGAATTGGAATACAATAATACCAGACCGTTTTTCCTACATGACTCTGAGCAATTGTTATGCGTGTGCAAGTACACTCTTCATCGTGGTACAATATAAGAATAAGACACATCATTGATGGCAAAATAGGTAGGTATACAAATTAATCATCATCAATGTTTTCGAATAATTTAGGCGGCGGTAATATTATGAAAATTATTATTTTTATAATATTATGATGATTTATATAACTTTATTTATATATTTTACAAGTCGTACACTCGCACGTATAATATCTAATCAGTACCGATTTTGTCTCACGGAAGGAAATTATATTTTGTACCACGGTACAAAAAAATGTATTTTTTCATCCTCTTGTCGAAGCCTGTCCAAACGCGAATTTACTGTATAACTGTATAAAAATTATTATTTTTTAATATTTACCTACATTTCAAAAATAATTTATCAGGTCCAAGTTGTAGTAGTTGGGTTAAACTGCTTTCAGTCTTCAGTAACTCCTACACTGAGTTCAACGAATTATAAAACTGTTGTTCGTAATTAAAATCCTTGGACATTGTTCAGCATGGGTAAAAGTTTTTATTATTTAGACCGTTCGAAAATCGTTGAGGTATTCAGTTATATTGTAATTATTATTTCTTAGACTTTAAAAGTCTACCTGCATCGTATTTAAATTAAATTTCAGTTTATTTGGGACTTAGTATAGTAATATATAGCATATAGCATATAAATATGAAAATATATTGTATATTTAGGTGACACGACCTCGCAAAATAATAAAATTCTGAAAATGTTTGACAACGTCATGTCTGCAGCAGTTTATTTTTAACCACATGGCATATGCATAAACTAATTAATATTGTCCGCGGGATGATAAGTACAGTAATTGATGTTAATAGTGATTAATAATTACAGAATATTAAATACATGTGCATAATATTTAATTACTAATATATAATATAATGTGAGTCGACGACAAAAATGAAAATGGAATACAACAGTAATATTACATTCCAGAAAAAAAAATATATGGGCCAAAAAACAGATTGGACATAAATTAAAATAATAATTTATAATATATGTGATTATGTAATCGTGATTCAAACCGTTCGATGATTGGTCTATTCGCTCGGTAAAGTTTTAACATATTACAATAATAGCCCGTAGGTACCTTTTCATGGCTCGCATTAACGTCATATATAACACCTAAATAGGACACACACACGAGCGCGATTTTTTACTCCAACTGTGTATAAAATAATAAAGCCTTTATTTTCCCGATGATAAGGCGGAAGGAAAAAGAATAATATTCTACTCTCGTAATTGTTATCGTTTAGCGGTCAATATAATATTGTACAGTATCGATGTGAACTCTATGTCGCGGGGTCAAAGACGAGGAACCGCATAATCCAACGAAAAAAACATTTTAATTACAAATTATAACAAACGTGTGATAATGATTTTGATTTAAGATTTAATATTATATAGGTACTAGGTAGACAGATAGACAGGTACCTATTAAATATTATAAAATCATCATCTGCAGCAGCAGCAGCAGACCAACTTTCGCGAGCATATTATTATTATAAATTATTGTATTAGTATATAATACATATTATAATATCGTACCAAACACGTGTCGGCGATCCGAACGACAGAAACGGTAAAAACGTGTAAACAACAATTATTATTGAATTATTCCTAATAGTATATTTTATCAAATCACATTAAAGCGTTTTAATACTAGATAATTTTTACTACCGTATTTAATCATCGTCGTCGTCGTTTACTCTGTTAATTATAATTAAATTAATTATATTTTTATAAGTATTTTAAAATGAATGATATTATAATATAAGTACCGTAAAAAATAGCCACTGAAGTCGTACTGTAGGTACCTACTACTTATGCAAGGGTTTACCAGATGCACGGTTTTCATCAAACATTGTTTACCTGAAACCTATACAATTTGGTCTGGTTTTTTATAGTGTTGGGGGGGGGGGGGGCGGAGTGTTGTTCATCAAATTCACCATACTCTACTCTCTTATTCTCCGTAAAGTAATTCACAGTAAAGTGAGTATCCACGTGTGGACGTTAAAGCGAATTTGCTTAAAATTTAAGTCATTATAAATGTACCTTACTTGGATATTTAACGACTGAACGAATCAGGCCCTCATTAGTCGTAACTTGTAAGGCGTACATACAAAGTCTGATTTTAAGTATTTATTTATGTTTATTACTATATAATTACTATGTTCAGGTATTATTATTCGGATGGTATAGTTACTTATTACTATTACTTTCGAGTTTTATATTATATTATAGGTTTTTACGCACTGCAATATTTTATGATGGTTTATAAAAAATGCATAACAACGTATGTTTTTAAATTACGTTACGGACCAGTGTCTTGATAGTATTTTTGTCTCCATGTATAGTTATATACTTAAACTATACATAAAGGTAGTACAGAGGTACTGAGTTACTTTCGAGCTGTTGTCCATTGAGCATCTATCTACGCGTTTCCTATAATCAATGCCAACGACGACGACAATACTGAATACACTGCATAATATAACCTTAAGAGTACTGCAAGAATGTACATAACTCTTTAGTGACAATAGTCCTGCGACCTGCATGGTTTGTAATTTTATAAACATTTTAAAACAAAAGTTTTTCGATTTATTTTGAAACCCTGCAGGTGGGGTAAACGGATCGGTTATACGAATCAAAACAGGAAGATTAAAAAAAAGATTTCAAAAATCATTTAAGCGAGTTTTCAATGACTGAAGTTCACCAACGAACATTTTTCGTAATATAAGAGGATCATAATAATATTATTACGTATACAAATACACAATTAGAATAATATTATATTATAATATTGGCATATTTCCTGTCGTTTGTTCTACACGAGATTTAAAAGCCGACGGAGTACAATCGTGACCGTCCCGATTTTTGTCACAAATTATCACATCAAGAGTGATGACAAACTGATTTTATGATGATCTTTATTAGCACGTCTGTATCGGTAATTTTTACAAAACAAAATATGTACAGACTCGCTAAACCTCTGTATTTATGAGTACTTCGCGCTGCTCGTAATGTGACGATTATGACAAGGAAAGATATATCGCAAATATATTATAATATTTAAACCTAATGAAATGTGTGTATTGTAAGTGATAAATTTATTATTCAACAATTTACATAATTATGTATATTATAATATAAAAATTTGATTTGCCTGTCTAATAACACAAGAATAAATCGAAATAGACACCTCGAGTGATTCCGATCGTTGATAAACTGTTAAACATGTATAATTCTCGAGACGAAGCGTTACACAACTTTGACTTTATAATTTATTTTAAAATTGTTTTAGTATATTTTTTTTTAGCATAGAATTCATAACTTCAATATTGCAAGCCAGACATCCTATAACTGTGGAATTTTACAGATGCTAATTTATAATATAATATAATATTATTATTCATTTTTTTTTTTTTATTGAACAGTGAAGACATTTAAAAAATACTTGGCCTGAATTAACTCTAACCACAACGAATAAAAATATGGTGTCTTTGAACTTTATCTCAGTAAATTGTACCCACCGGCCACCATGTAAGTAAGAAATATCGTTAGAATGATCGTTATGTTTGTCATATTATAATGTGTAAATCATAAATAAAAATTGATTTAATATGGAAATAAAATATTTCTAGTAGTAAATATGTATATCTTTACATACATTTTCAATATCATATGTCAGTTACACGAGTGATCAATCTTAGTGCATCATTATTTCTTAGGCATAGTCAGATTTTTAGTTGAGAATCTATTTTTTTATTATGATAGCAATAATAATATTATGAATAGAGATTACAATTATAACGCGAACGAATGCATAGTTAAAATAAGGCATTATAAATTTATTTAACTAAACAGATCCAAGAATTCTAGGTTTTAAGTTGTAATGCTCATTAGACAGGCAGTCGTGCGAGTAAATATTTCGAGAGTGAGTGACGTTTTTACACTTGAGGATGAATATAATTATTTTATTTTGTTTGGTAGATTTAGAACGAGACGACCAAAGTTCATGCCAAAGTTATGGTTATGTATTATTTTATTACCTCTACATACGTAAATACGTTAATAGGTATCCATTAAACTCATTCGCCTAAAAAGTAAAATTAACATACGGCATGTTCTTAAAAACCAAATATCTTCAGTTAGAAATTTGTTCAGGTTATTGAAAAATAAAATAAACAAAACTCCATCCACTACCATAAATTAATTTTTTTACTGTAATATATTTTACCAGTTAACTAAAAACTTTTATACATACGTAAAATTTATTTATTATTGATAATTATCAAAATTGAAAACGAACATTGTTGTCTTCGAATCTACGTAGATACGTAGACAATAGGCATACCTTAACACAGATTATTCAAGTCGATTGTCCTACTTGAAAACTGAAGTCAAAAGTAACATTTTCGATAAAAAAAACTTATTTTTATTTCAAATTTGAACTAAGTAGTTTTTTTTATTGAGTCTATGGTATAATCAAACGTTTAAATAATAATATCTTAAATAACTTATTTAACCCTTTTAAAGTAGTCTGATGGTCAAAAGATAATTTATGAGCGCGCGGCGTGTCTACAATTTATTTAGTTTGAAGAATGAGCCAATAAAACTTATTACATGCAGAAATGAGAGAAACGAAGGCCATAAGATACATGTCTATCTTTTTATGTCATTATACAGTTAGTATTTTGGTAAACATTAAAATATAGTAATATGTGTAAAACATTTGTGTTAAACTAGATCAAAGTACAAGTGGCATTATTTTCTATATCTTACTAATTTTAGATTTCTAGTGTCGGAACAATGAATGTATTAGTTTTACAATGGTAAACCTTCTAGACCAGCAAAAATGCTTTAGTCTTTAACTTTGAGGATGGTTTCTGGTATAAAATTGGATCTAGTTAGTACTTATTGGAGCTAAACGCTAAACATTAACTGCAGTAGGTACGTGATTTACAAAATAATGGGCAAAAATAAAAATATTATGCAAAATCGATAAAATGTATAAAAAACTAGTTTTGTATTAATTTGTTATTCAAAAATGAACAACCGACTTCAATATATGAGCTTTAAAATTTTCACAAAATATTTATGTACAAAATATAATTGATTAATTAATTTTTTTCAACCAAACAGTTTGAAATATTAATTCTAATTTGATTAACATTATTGTTAATAATACCTAGTTGTTCGTAAATCAATTTAAAAATAATTAAGTTATATTTTTATTTTAAACGTTTGAAGTATACATTTAACACAATTGAATATCTAATCGAAAATTTAACTATTTTAGTTATTTTGTTGTAATTCGAAAAATATTAAATTTATAATATACTTATGAAACTTTTCATTTCCATATAATATTGTATTATTATTTCTATAGAAAATTAAATTATAATCAAAAAAATATATGATTTACTTAATTTTAAATAGTATGATTATTAAATTGTTACGGTATTCGGAGAAACGGTCGACGGTAGGCTAGAGTAAAGAATAATTGATATTTTTGGAAAAATAAAATATTCATCGGTCTTATGATTTTTAAACAGTTTGATTTACTTTTGGAAAAAAAGGAGTAATAAGTACTCTAGCAGACTGAAAGTTTCAAAAATTGGAAATCTACGAAAGAAAAAAAAACGGCGTTCAGATTCGAAAGACAAATAAATCATAATATAATATCAAACGATTTGATCCGGAATCCACGGGGAGAAAAAAAAAATAAATAATATTAAATAATCTGATATCGAAATGCACGGGAAGAAAAAAAAATAATATTAAGACCCACGAAATGAAAATCTGCCGGCGTTCGCGA
Source organism: Nasonovia ribisnigri (assembly GCA_027563435.1). NCBI lineage: Eukaryota > Metazoa > Arthropoda > Insecta > Hemiptera > Aphididae > Nasonovia > Nasonovia ribisnigri. Next base: position 120,168 of record JANEHU010002282.1, on the reverse strand, counting down.
TCGTACATAAATATCGATTTCGGTTATGAGCACGTCGGTCGAACAACACGAAGACTATATTATATAATAATATATAATAATGATGATAATAAATAACGCCACGGCAACAATCGTAATACGCGAAAAAAAAAAATGAATCGCAATCGATTTCGCTCGTTACCTGTAAATCCGCGAGTAATCGTTGTTCTAGCCGGGATCTAGAATTGCCGAGGTGTCGGACGACGCGGTCGGTCTGGGCAGATGTGCACCGGTCTTGAGCCATTAACTAACTGACCGACCGAGTGCACATGACCGGCGTCGTCGGCTCTCCGTCTGCTCTCTCCGTATCACCCTCTATTTATCCCGTCGTTATAATATTATATTATATTATATTATTATCATCATCACCGTCGCCGCCGCCGGAATGTGCGTGTGCGCGTTCGCGTATTCGCGTATTCGCACCGCAGCCGTGTGAGTGCGTGTGCTATTATTAGAACGACTCACTATTTCATATTATTATTATGCGAGCTCCCGAGAACGACGGCCGCCGAGCGGCATATGCGCGATTATAATAATCGTAGCCGCAGGTGTGTAGTATGTCCGTATGTTTTAATAATAATATAATGTCGTATGATACGCCTCGTCGGGATGTCGTGGCTCTTGGTCGGCAGCTAATAAAAACGCGTTCTCAGAATTCGATTGGAAAAAAAAGGCTGTCCTGATCTGCCCACACTCTCCGCTTGTGACGTGTAAGCTCTCGAAAAACGAGCCGTTCCGAAAAAAGTAGTATTACCGTTCACGCGCTTGGAGATGATGAGACGAAAAATTGAATTTCGGCGACAGCAATAGCCAATAAGTAAAATTTACATTCCATCGCAGTCGCGTGTATAATAATAGTCAGTCGACTACGATTTTACTTGTGCCTACTTGCGCACGATTGTACAATTTAATGAATAACGGACGATTAGTACAAGTACATCTCTGTTTCAATATTTATGCGTGTAAGAATTTGGCTCCATTTGACCACGTGCACCTCTCACGAGAGGTTCCTGTTTACATTTATGTATTTACAATTCCATAGTATAGCATTTTGGATACCCCCTTGGTAATTGGCTCGATTTTAGAACAAAAAAAGAGAGGACCGGCTTAAAACAATTTGTATTTAATAAAACTTATAAACGGCGCCACTGTTTCGCTACGTAACAACTAAATTTAAATTTAGAAAATATACAACGCTGTTAATATTGGAAATGGGCGAAACTCAAACGATTCGAAATATAATGTTTATATTAAAACATATGGTTTTTGATTAGATATTGCAGCAAACTGCGGCCTAAGGGTTATGTAAATAACAGTTTTTAAATAAACACAAATAAATTCCTATAAAAATATTAACAAATCATTATTAGTTTTATTTTTTGAATTCCGAATACAATCTCGGGATTATAAATATATCGTTGATTAAAATAATGATGCTATACGTAATTAGTCAATTAGAAAATCGTATTGTAAACCGCATACAGTATATTATACACATATTGTACACACACATGTTATAATATTATATGGGTATCAGACTTAAAGTCAAATTATCTTTCGGAATTCCTATTGGTCGACGTTGTAGGCAGTAACACTCATCGTGTAGTTTTATTCGCAAGTGCAATAATAATCACGAAATGTACTAATAAAACTTTATTCTTTAATTATTATTACCCAATATATTATATCGTTATTAGTTTATAATTGATGTATATTAGCGAGTTAACTTATCGCGCGTGCGAAACACCGTATAATATAGAAATTAGCCTCTTGTACACGTACTATACCTATGTTATACCTGCTATATTATTATACCGAACATCATAATATAATATATTTTGACACGTGTGAGGTACATGCAGTAATCGGATATTTTGTTGTTTCTAATGTTAAATAATAGACATAATACATTTTCTATACAATAAATTAGACTTCCGCGGCGACCTATCGTTGCTCAGATTAAACGAATCACACAGAAAATTATTTTAGACGAGAATATAATAGGTATGTACATCGTGGTTTCTCAAAATAATTTCAAAGGTTAGGTTATTTTTTATATTATAGTATAATATTATTATATAATTATAATATTTATATTAATTATGAACATAAATAATTAAAATGTATATACATAGGTAGATCTTGATAATTATGAAATTTTAAATCGTTTATTGAATGTAAAAACTATTTCCGGTAGAATAACCATCTCTTCGTCGTTATTATAATATTATATCTATATTGACGAATGCATATTATTAATTATTTTATTATTTTATTAGTTTTAAATCAATGCATATAGGTATATTTAAAATTAATGTTCATAAAAATAAAAAGTAATGTACTTCTGCCAACATTAATACTGTATAGTTAATTAGATATGGAAGTCAAAGGTAGTACAGCGAGAAAATAAATATTTGATTTGTAGAAATAATTTGATAAGAAATAAATATTAGGGAAATTGTTACATTCTTTTTCAATTACAAATATGAGAAAATGGATTTTCAAATTTATTTTAAAAGGAGTGGTTAAATGTTATTAAACCATTGTGTTATGTTTCTCAAAGCATTCGAAATGATGAAATATCCTATTATTTATTGTATTCTATAAATGATCAAATCATAAAAATCTTTATCTCATGAGTATGCCCTGTATGTTTTTTATAACAATAAATCACAACTACATCATGTATTTACATATTATATCCTTTTATTATATAATTATTTTATACACTTATAAGTACATAGTTAGTATTGCTATATAGTACTACTGGTGTGATAAGTGTAATTTATACTTATGGAACGGTTTACCACTGAATTAAAAACATAATTTGAAAAAGCCACTCACCTTTTAGGGTTTTAGATGAAAAAAAAGTATTACGTATTGAGTAGGGTCACGACACCAGTCCGACTAACCCGACTGAAAAAACTCAAAAAACGGCTGCATACGAATTGCATGCCAAAAAAAAAAAATTTTCAATTGCATTCAGTCTCTTGGAGGGGTCTGTCCAAATTAAACGCCGTGAACCACATGTTCATTCACTTATTTTTATCAACTTACATTTTTTTTTTGAACTTTCCTATTTTTTTTTAAAAAAATGCATCTATAGAAACGCTCTTTAATATATAGTTGTTACAAATGATTAGTTTCTGGATTATAATATTTTTACATCCTAGTAAATATTTTCTCAAACTGTACCTAGGTTATTAACAGTAATGTAGTGTATTGTGGTCTGTTTCACAGATATAAGTATCGATCACTTAAGTGTTTGTAGCTCAGAATTATAAGCATTATTCTACAATATTTTTATATTTTATTGTAATATTACAAAGTTCCTTCAGTGGAAAAGTAAGTTATTGAGTTATTTTATTTAGTAAAATTCGGACATATCCCTCTAAGAAGATGGCATGCAATTCGGACATACCCCTGCAAAAGACGGCATGCAATTTTGACATTCCAATTTAGGTATTTTATTTTTTTTTTTTCGGCATGTACCCATTGTTTCCAAGACCAATATGAAGTACTAAAGTAAAACATCAAAAATAATTATTATTACCTAATGTGTTTGTTAAGAAAATCATTTATGTAAAAATGTTTAACACATTTTTTAAAACTATAAGTTATTGGTAGTTTTAAAAAAAATATTATCCTAGTTTTTAATTTGTTGGCGACTCACATTATCAGCGACCCAAAAGTGGGTTAAGCGGTATGTATATATACGTGCGCGTATTAATTCTTATTTAAGAGATGATATTGTTTTGATAATACATATTTTATACAATTATATAATATAATATATTATATGTGAACACACTACAGATAAATCCAGAGATTAGATATGAATTCAATGATGTTAAAGATCACAATCAAAATAGATTTTAATTTCAATGAGCGCAGAATAGTATAATCGGTTTAAACAATTAAACATTTTAAAATTATTTGAATTTAAGCACATACTATACAGATATTAGATAAATAAATTATAACATTGACATCAGATGTTTCAAATAGTTTTAAACAATGAATTGTATAGGTACCGTTATATACTTATATATAATAACTAATAAGCAAATTGGTGCAAAATAATATGAAAGCACAATTTTATATTTACAATATCAATAGAACGGAGTGAAAACTTTGATTAAAACTTACAATGCATTTCAATGAGAAAAAATGTAGGTATAGGTATAATATCTTTTATAAACATTTTTGGAAATTTGTTCTTTTCTTAAAATCTGTAAATATATATTATATACCTACCTACTGTACATATTTTTAATTTATTACAATTATAACTTATCGGATATTAGGTGCTACTAGTAATAATACAAATTATTATGATCTAGATCAATGAATTGTAGACGAGACACGAGAATAGTTTTCACTCGAAACTGTAATTTGTTACTCGGCGTGCCTGTACAGTTTTTTTGCGGAAAGACAGGATAAAATAGACAACGTACACCATGAATCATTATGATATAGCCTTTAGGAATTTAAGTTGCATAATTTTATACTTTGATTTGAAAATAATGTATTATGTGTAATCAAAAGCGCGTAATGCAATAACGTAGAATGGGTACCTACTAGAATAATGTTTATTTACAAATCACTTGTTTTTTGCGTGACTCAGAAGGAGTAAGGTATATTTTCTTTGTACAATAATGATTATTTAATTAATAATTAATAATTATTAAAAGATAATTGTAAGAAAAAAATATATCCACTACTTGGAAACATGGTATTTTATTTATTATAAATATTATATTATATCTATATACCTACTGCTGAACCTGAAGAGATGGAAGATTTTATTAATTAAATTATTTAATTATTAACGTAGTTAAACGATATAAAATAATAGTAGATACTCTGCAGGTACAATATAATATAGTTTAACAGCTGAGTTTAACGCGTTTCGATACAACGATAAAATGAAAGAAAAAATAGCTCTACGTGGGGAATGTTCACAATATCTACCAAACCGTTTAAAAAAAAATGTATCGATATAACACAATGTCACACCAGCTGTGTCGTGTAAAACTATACAACCTCGATCCACACTTTTTAAACTTTATTTCTTCAGTATAGTTTGGTTTTTTTTAAAACTCTTATTAGTCTAATCTTTCTTATCAAAGACGATCTACATATTTTCATCATCTATAACAAAAAAAATTGATGAATAATTTCTTTTTCCTGCAAAATGGTCGAAATAATATGTAAAAATTATTCACGTTAATATTTCTTCAATAATAATAATGATAAGGAAAAACTCTAATTTTTAGGTTTCAAACAATTGTTAACTATACATATTATTATAATTGTACTGATAATGTGTGAAATAGGTAGGTAAATAATCTACAACGCGACAATATGTAAGGCGTCTACCGATAGCATATATTTTGATACATCGCGATAATCAACAAGTCACCATTATTATAGCGTACTTATCGCACGCACGTCCACGTTGTTATATTATATTATTATTATTATCACTGTAATGTGATCCTCACACCTCGGCTTGATCGTGTTGAGTGGTGACACTGGAAGACCTATATAACAATATTACAATGATCGCACTAATCAACGACGCTAATAATACGTTCAGAGTGTTCTGACCTCAATACGTAGTTGACCCGAAAATCAAAATATTTGCGCAGACAAATCGAAAAAAATATAAATCATTATGCATCTACGATTTGTTATTATCAATTCGGTTTCTGCGGTATATCTACATGTAATATAGGTAGGTTATGACTTGTATCCGTTCGCTTGAACTAGCAGGCGAAGTCATTTAAAGCTCGGCGGGTGTTCTTTCACTGTTCTTTGATTAACATGTATCACCTATACGGCTGTACGTTTTTAATTTTCTTCATCGAACAAAGCATTCAAAAGCTTTAATGATGAATCATTATTGCAATATTGAGTTCAAGCGCAAACAAATAATAAATGAGACCTGAAACCGTTCCGTTCTTTATATTAACGGTTTCCTTTCCTCTTTAAATTTAAATCGAGCTGACAATTTAATTATTTTGTATTATTTTTTTTGGAAAAATATTATACTCCACAGTCATTTGTGGACACATGAAAATAATGCATCGTCTGCTTAATGACTCAAATTATTGAACGTTTTTGCCACCACTGATACATTTTGAATAAGGATAGGTATAGCCTTTTTAATACAATAATATGACACCACATTAATTGGTTTTAGCAATACTGTAGTTTGCATCAAAGGTGTAGGCAGGCTATAGGTACAACGTGCGTGCTGCAGTCTACAGCGGAAACATTTTACTCGGGTACCTATATATATATATACTTACCTATATATAACTACACCTATATATCTATCTAATTATAAATTAAGATTATAATAAATTTATATCTACTTATTTTTATTTTATAACAAGGCATATTTATGCAATGAAAGGTTATAATTATTCATACCATTATTACTTATTAGTGAATACTCTGTGTATGAGTAAGGTACGAAATAATTAGTCTTTGATCTCTAGGACGAGGAATGGTGTAGGTAGTAGTTAATCATTGTTTTATGTACAAATAAATTACACATATATGTACTATTTATATTGAAGCTTTTGCATTTTCTATACTCTGTTTAAGTTAAGAAACGTAATCGGCGACAACCATATAGGCGGGCGCAGACCTGCATTTCGAGGGGTTCCTAGGTACAATATTTTTTGGCCCTTTTCTTAATCTGGGCCTTCTCCTAACAAGACATGTGTACTTAATACATATTTTATTAAATTATATTGTACAAATAATCATTACTTACATGTTTTATTTAACATTCTTATACAACAGTTATAGATTTATCATAACATGCGCCTATTACTTCAATTATTAAACTCATTAATAACTAAATCTACATCAAAATTGGAGGACATTTCTCGTTCCATAAAAACTAAAACTAACGATTCCAAACGGTCTTGGGCCATTATGGTACTTCTTAATTTACTTTTTACAATATTTCCAAATAATATATTCACAATATTTTAAAATATTTTACGTTTTGTTATTTTTTTTATCCCGAAACATAATCTATTTTTATCACGCAATTTAGAAAAAATATATTTTAGTAACATCAGGTAAAATACGGGTCATATATATGCTATAGGACTTAAATATTTTAGGGCTCCAATTAAATGTCTGGGGGTGCCCAGGCCCCCAGGGTGCCTAACCTATGGCGACAACCATCTTTCGTCGGGCCACCGTCAGGCAACTCCCGTTTGTCAACTGCACCCAGTCAATTATCTGTATACCTGCCGTGTAGTATTTCACACCCTTGCGCACAGGTTGGTTGCCTACTACGTTTCTTAACTCGAACAGAGCATAGTGCAAAACTAATTTTGACCGCAATATAGCAGTATATACGGTTAGGTATACATCTGAATATACTAGACGGAACATATCAATTGAATTTTATTGACCCAACACCAATGAAATATATGTATGGTAATTGATGTTGTCATTTGATGTTGACCCGTCAACCAATGCGAGATAACTTCTACACAAGCAAAACAATTAGACACGTGTGCACATATAGTAGCATAGGTATATGAGTACTGCCAATTGTCATTGGGCTACCTTACTTACTCGTTATGTAATATAGTTTCTACATTTGAATTAAGTCCATCAACTGTATTTAAATAATCTATGAAGATATGCATTTCATGTGTCTCATATAGTGTAGTTAAATTTAATAAATTGTTTTTATACGCTTTAAAGAATACAGAGTCATAAACAACCGAATATATTATATAACACTACCGCTATAACAAACATATTTATAATATTATTTGAATTATACAATGATTGTGATTGCTTACCTAGAAGAAGTGAGATTCTTTTCGTCGCTGTTTTTCTCACGTGGATTATAACTACTATAATTGAAACGAGTTTACGAATATCATAATAAAATATGAAAAAATAAAAGCATGAGAGTGTTTTTTAGTATTATAGGTTCTCACCGCAGGAACAAAACAATGTTTATCGGGTGTTTCTTGTCTTAATTGATTCAATCGTATTTAGTATATAGTATGTTCCATATATTATATTCCAATTTCCAGTACATAAATCTTTTTAGGTATTGCATTTTTTTTTACCAAGCAAAATTGATAGACGAGACTTCGCGAAATATTATGATAATACAACTATTATTACCATATTATTAATTATTAACGTATGTGGAGAGAAAATTTCAGAGATAACTAGACACCGAGGTGGCACTGTGCGTGTAGGCGTCTTGTCCTCTTAAGGTGATTCGATATCGTTATTTTCTGTCTTTGTCTAACACACGCGTGACATAGGATTTTAGACGTGCGCTTTGCCAAACTTACCAATTGATCTAATAAGTATAGTGATAACAATTCTAAAAAGAGATTTTAATTAGTCGTCAAGTCTACTTCAAATCGATTTTTCCAGATTTTTGGTTTTTGATTTTAACTTCTCCAAAAATTGAAATATAAAAATTGTTTATTACTCTTCTGTGTTGTAAGATTTTAGGAATTCAAGGGATAGTATCGAAAATGTGAGAAAGTCGATTTTAAGTAGACTTGACGAAAAATTCAAATCTGTTTTCAGAATTCTTATTGTTTCATTAAATCAATTGGTATGTTTGGCAGAGAACACGTCCAAAATCCTATGCCACGCATGTGTTAGACAAAGACAGAAACTCACATTATCGAATTCCCTTAAACATCATACGAACATATTTACAGACAATCATCGTAATTTATACTTGTACCATAAAATATATGTAGATATAATAATCTAATTATAATATAAGTAAAATGTGGTTGTAGGCATGTACATTTTACAATGCAAATATTATATGACGAGTGATGCTTTTTGTTTAATCTAGTTCTTGGTTAACGTGGCAGTGTTAAGACGTTATGTGTGCATTATGTAATATTATTATGATGAAAACAAAAAAAGACAGTTGTTTTGACGCGAAACCAAACACTTGTTGCGGCCAGCATGAACTTAGAACCGTAAATTTTGACAAATTAAAGACATGGCGAAATTTCCGACAAAAATCTGGAAGACAAACTACAGTGTTTTTGTGTACGAAAACTACGGATAATGGAGTCGGAATTTTTAGTAAAAAAACTCGACTTACAGCAACAACTCTCATGCTTCATGAATAGTGTCAGATTTCGATATATTTTTTTTATTTGAAATATGAAGACGTTATGTAGGTCGGATTGGACTCCGATTTCAAAAACTCTATTTTCAGAAGTTGTGATAAATGTATACAGGGTGATTCACCAAGCACGCTCATCCTCTTTTTTCTTCAATAATGCAGTTATTCAAAATCTGATTTTTGGAATTTTCAAATATACGATAAATAATATAATAATAATATTGTACTTTAAGACCAAATTTTCAATTTTTTTTGACATTTTGACATTTTTATACTACTTAAGGAGTGTCGTGTGGATAGCAAATTTCTGTTTTTAAAATGAGAATCGCTATTTTCTATTGTAAATTATTTGACGCATCAAAATTAAAATTCAAACTAGTTGTTTTTGGGTTACTTAAATTTTGATATTAGGTATATTTTAATAGGTTTGGAAGATAAGGGGGTTATGGTGATTTTAAAATGTCAGTAATTAATACTAATATATCAAAATTTATAATTTATTCAAATTAATATATTTTATATTTTTGTAAAATATACTTTAAGGAATATTGTGTCTATTAATTTTAATAACTCAGAAACTATACTCGTTCGTATTTTAAATGAATTACATCAAGATTTTTAAAATAATTATCCGCTACATAATTAATTTTAAATAAAGGGTTCTCATTTGAAAAACAAAAGTTTGTATCGCCATCAGGTAATAAGTAGTGCAACAATTTTCAAGAATTTGAAAATAAAGTATTTAAGTATAATATTTAAAAATTCTAAAAATCATAATTCGAATAAATTATTTATATAAACTATTAAAGGAAAAATGGACATGTACTTGGCGCATCACCCTGTTTATATCATATCACATTTTTTTTTATGTATTTTTTGGGTATTATTTAAAGTTAATTAAAAAATCAAAGCCTAACGTAACCGGAATAAAGTTTCAATGACAAAAAAAAATTATGAAAAGGAAGACAGATCTGCTGTACTGCAGTAGGTTACAAGTTGGTCAGTGTAATGAATGGTGTTAAATTTGAATTGGATGATATAATATCATTGCAGTATACGAAAAACGATTCTGATCGAAGACGGTCAGCCAGCCTATGATATACTACTACGTATATTTAATGATATTATTGTGAACAAGGCAATTTATTTACCTATTTGCCTTGTTCTTAATTTTCAATCCTTAGCTAAAAAAGTTGGAAATTTTATAAATTTTTAACTAAAAAATCATTTAAAATTTAAAATTTGACAAACTCATGTTACATTCAGTGAAAATGTCATGCGTTTACGGTTATTTGTTTTAGAGTTAAACCAAAAACGAATATAGATTTTGTCAAAAACCGATTTTACGTATAAAATCCCGTTTTTTCTTAATTTTAATTTTGTTTTTCCCGGTGCTTTTGAAACTACTGGGAATTTTAAATTTTAGCCTCCTGAATGCACCCACTAGATTCACTTTCTCTATCGAACAAGATACTGTTGAAGAAAATCAAAGCAGTTTTACTGCCTCAAATGGCGATGGCAGACATACAAATAAAAAAACACATCATTAAAATCAATACATCCATCGCTCTGCTTAGAATATAAAGTTTGACTATTTCATAAGGCGTCATATAGTTGAAATGGTTTGATTTTATTTTTCCGCGAAGTCATTATTGTATGGCCATGTACCTACTATGAAACTTTAAATTGTCAGAATTTTTGCCCCTAACCTATTAAATACTTCGACGGTCTGAGTTAACTGTAACATCATACATTGATACATAATATATTATGTTATTAATCTAACATTATTAAAAACATACAATTAATATATTTTCATTTGTAATTCTATTGAAATAACTTATGGAGATATTTATAAATATCAAGTAACATGAATACGAATACTTAAGTTTTACCAATTGTTAAATCCTCATTCAGTATTAATGTATTTATAACCATTAATCAATAACACAAAGTCTAAAACAACAAAATATTATATAACTATAAAATATAAAATATAAATATCAAAAATTGATCTAAATTTATTTATACACCTAAATGAAATATATTTGTATATTATAGTTTAAAAAAGTTTAAGAAAATTAGTAAGCTTTATTAAAATTAATTTTGAATTATTAATACATAATATCGGAAACCACAAAATCTATCGTAGCTATAATCACTTATTAGGTTACGTTGGTGCTCCAATGCATTTTTGTTTTGGTTAGCACCACACAAAAAAAATTTAATAACATTTTTATAAAAAAAACTTTAAATTTAAAAATAATCTTTACGGGCAATAAATATAAATCGTTTACTGGCTCAGCTATTATATAAATATTAAATATGAACATTATGAACATATAGTGAAACTATAATATATTTCATATAGTTTAGACAACAATAACCATTAAGCTAATTATTCGATTACATTTTATTGTATTACGACTTTATTTAAGAACATCACGAATAAAATACATAAAATGATAAAATTATATTGTTCTATTAGTGCTCTGTTTATACAATAATGTTTCTTTAAGATATCCATCGTAGTGTATACATACAATGAGCAATTATTAATAAAATTATTGTTACCTAATTATATTTTATAGAATAAAATAAAATAATGTTGTGCAATATAATTTCTAGTTTATTTTGGGAAAAATAAAATTTTTAAGCAATATTAGATTGTTATGTACGGAAGCAAACATTTAATATACTACGACGATCTATGTAGATTGTAGGTACTGAATTATTTTTTGGAAAAAAGTGTGAACTATAAAATAATTTGCATTATTACAACATTTAAAATGCAATACAGCTAGTATACCACCGGGTCTAGGTTAGGCGGATAGCGACGATGGAATTTTATCTAAAATCGTCTATTGAATGCCAATTTTTTTTTTTAAATTTAAGGAAATAGCACCACATTATTATTTCGATTATAATAATGTTGTTCTTGGTCACATTTTCACATACTAACTGTTCAGAGGAGGCTACCTATGCATTTTTTGCCTCCGTCCCAAACACATACGACATGAGCAAATTTTCGTTCGCTAATTTCAATAGTGTGCTGTTAGTTTTGATGATATATATAAATTCACTTTAATAACAAAACTAACAGCACACTATTGAAAATAGTGAACTAGCCATGTCTAAATGTCTTACGTTTTTAGAACGGAGACAACAAACGCATTGGTGTAACGTCTTCTTAGGTGTAATCGTGTAAACAGTGAACAGTCATATTAAATTTAGTCTTCACTTTTTTTTAACTCTTAAACATTCTGTTATACCTACCTAATATCGATTGGTCATTAATTTTTGACATAACGCATTATTTTAACGTTGGGTTTTATGAATGGTGTTACGATGTAATTATATATTATTATGTAAAGGTAATTAAATACAATGGGATCGGGGCTGAACGTATTCGATCTCGATTCAATATACATTCGTACGAGTGCTAAAGTACAACAAATACAATATATATAATATATATATAAAATATATTACAGTTATTATGGTTATAACTTAAAACTATGTTATCATGGATAAACATCACAAATATTGTTGTGGTAGGTCCTAAGGATTTTTGATTAGTGTGTAATAACTTTTAACTGTGTTATGACATGAGTTTTGGTGATTATATTATGTAAATAAATAACAATTATTTATAATTGTATTATTTTTAATGCTTAGATTTATTTTTCCATGTTAAACATTTAATCTTTATATACAAATTATAATATTCTTATTTAAGAAACCAAAACAAGTGTATATTATAATGATACCTAATCTTCTTGTTTATTATAAAATATATCCCAATTTGTTATTTATTTTATCAAAATAATAACATTACATAAGAATTTATAATTTTAAAAACGAAAAACATATTTAAAATATTTCGGATAACAACGGATTGTTCATATTTTGTTAAACTGTGATTTACTTTCGTAGACTGAGTTTTGAATTTGATACATTATTGATTAGATATTACTAATTAAATATTTTTAGTATACTTAAAGTGATTGCGGTCAAAAGTATAATTTGTCTGTTTATTATTTATCCTTAATCCTTATTCCTCACTAACTAAATTTTATTCATATTTTGCTAGTTGAAATAAAATTATATTAAACATTTTAAATTATTTTTATATCCATGTATTATATCATTTATACCAACATAGTTTCAAGATTAACGTAGACATATTAAAAATATATGTTAAATAATAAAATAATTGTTTTAATAACTTTGTGGTTTTTAACGGAAATATAGGAAAAGTGATTTTTAGGCAAATTATCATTTAAATGTTAAAATCAAAAATTTACCGTTACAATAATAACAATTTATTGACACCACCGTGAACTCGTGATTTTTCATAATCGTTTATTGTAATATAATATATGCAACTGAATTCAAGTAGAATTATGTATAAAATGCCTTCTACTGCGTTCAAAAAATCTTTGAAAACGTTTATGAGACGACTAACTGAAGATTGTTTATATTATATTATTTTTTAATCATACTGTCGCAATCTCAGACGAAGTCTGAGTTTTCGTCGCGGTGGTGTCCATCGCTCGCAAATTTAATTTTAGCACACACAAATCCTGAGTGCCACCTCCGCCGCTACGTGTCGACCTCCTATATAGTGTTCTAACCCATATGGTCGGTCGTCGGAATTCAGACCACCAAAATCAGTGACGTGTTTTGATAAATATCTGGGTAATATATCAGCTATCGTTCGTTGTTCGGTCACAAAAAATGTCTTGTCCGTCAATACTGTACACCGCGAAGTGTAATACGACTGCAGCTCATGACTTCGGCGCGTAGCATTCAAAAAACTTCACGTACAACTGTCATTATTATAATATGTATACTGTATAACCTACCTATCTCTGTATATGCAGCTACAATGTGACGATGCAACGCTTCCATATAATATAATTGTAGTGTGTAGAGATATCAGCCGGCGCGTATTGCATTCACAGGCTTTTAGAATTATTCAAGAATTCAAGCGTTATATTGTTAATATGAATTTGTAGTTATTAAATTTATCGCATTTTGATTAACGTGACTACGTGAGTGTTAACCGCTAAAAGTATATTAAACTTTTTTTCCGATAAAATAATTTACTTATCCACGAGTAATTGGATACTATACGAATTAATGATAATTCGTTGTTAAAAAACTGCCACGAATTGTGTATAGGTAGTTACGTTAAATATTACTGCGACAATTAATCACAACTAAACACAAAATTCGTTTACGTTAGGTGGGTAACCTATGTTAGCGGAAACTGGAAACATCACAACAATAAATCTAAGTCAACTAAATTTACCTTTCGTAATATATTTATAGAACATGCGTGTTATACATTTAGTTTGAGGTTGAGGACTAATAGGCAACGAAGGGGTATGTAAGCCATTTTGTAAGTAGACACCTGATTGTAGACATTGTAGTGGTTTTCTATTCAAGAAAAAAACAGCTTATAAAAATATAGTGCAGCTTTCATTCTCATTTGATTCTATTGGACTTTTTCATTTTTAAAACCCGTACAATTATTATTTATTAAAATAATCTAATGATTAGGTAGATGTTTAGATGTATGAACAAAAATATATATAACTCAAGTTCACGACTAGGTACGTAATTAGGTAATAATAATATGTATTGTACAATTATAACACCTAATACGACTTACGTTGTTCAAGGTAAAATCTAGTTCAAAACGATGTAAATTATCAAGTCGGTGCACCAATAAGGGAATTTTTCAAATGGTTAGTTCTGTTTCTAATCTATTTATAACACATATGCGATATAAAAATTGCATTGTTAGGTATTTATTTTGTTTGATTTGCATATGAGTTTGATAAAATATTATAATATAACATCCATTATCTAATATGCGAATTATATACTTTTAATTGTGAAGGGAATTCTACTGGTAAATGGTGTTTAATTAATGAATATACGCTTTATGCAATTGTATTTTTCTAATACCTGTGGATACTAAACGTCATATAATAACTACCCTTACCATGTGAGCTAAATATTGTGCGTAGAAAACAGGACTAAGAGGTATTTAGGGAGACAATATTTCGAAATCTTAGATTTTGCGTAAATAATATTTGACCATGAACTTTTTATGAAAGTGGGGCATTTATCGTTACATATATCATACAATATATATATATATATATCATGGCATTTATCGTTTCACCTTCTTCCTTTAACAAGTTGACGGCCAATTAATTTGTTTGAAAGAATTTTCGACGTCGTTGTACAATTTCTAAATAAATAATCCAGTACAGCCATGTTTTTACAGTCATCTTAGATGTTGTTATTTTCATACATTGCCTGTACTACCGTATAAATACCGCATAAATATATGCACGAAGTCAATCAAATACGATGCCGTAAATATTACCGATTTTTGGTCTGCCTCAAAATATTGTATGTATATAATATAATTATAAATAATACTTCGTTTTTTTCGAATTTTTTTTATTTTTGAACAATCGCAAACGTTATAATATTGCGTACCGTACTCAATTATTATTATCACTTTAAGTAAATATAATAACTATTTTGTCTACGCACAATGCCTTTACAGCCAAATGCACTCGCCCCGCACTTGCAATGTAATAAACTCTAGATGTGCATCTGTGCAGCATACAGTTTTACGGGATCCGACTTTAATAATACACCTCTGCGGGCGTTACACATAGCTCGGCATTGGCGCATGGCGGCGACGCGTAAGACGATAATATGATTTGATCAATTAAATATGTTATTCACCTGATTCCACAGGATCCTTGTACGAGAAACGTTAACGATTCACATTAGAGTATACGTCGACTGGACTCGTTCCAAGTCGTTTTCGGACAATTTGAGTTTAACGAAAAAAAAAAAAAATGAATTAATAATTAATACGCTTTATTAAGAATAAAGCGTATATTATATTCTTGTGTATTGCCTATATGCATAAATGCACTGTTATGTGTTTAGTATTTGTAAGTATAATACACGTTTCAAGTGTGTTTCAAACAAAACAAATCATAGCATTTTATTTTAGGTAGGTACCTATATATAGAAGTATTTAATAAAAACTGATTATAGTTTTTAAAAGGTTTTAAATAGGTACCTATATCAATTTATTTATATTAATCAGTTCTTAGTGTTATTACTTATTACACACAATGATATATTATAAAGTTATTGTTTTGGAATTTAGACTTAGTACGTATTGAATATACAAATAAGAATAACAAAACAGGATAGAAAGGGAATTTTACGGGTGACCGCAGATCGGTCATATTATTATATACCTACCTATAATATGATAAATTATTATTATTATTATTATTATTACCTATAGCCAATATCCATATTACACATGTGTAGCATACATTATCATGTGTAGGCACCTTTTTTCTTCACAGTAATAATTATTGAGCACAAAACACGAATACGCGATAATCGATCAATTATTTTAAATTTTATAAATTAATAATATTATTATATTAATCAAACTTTTTTTATTTTTCCAATTGGTTTTGGACGCACATTCTAGGTATAGCCGTATAGGCACCCATTTTATAGGTACCAATAGTTGATATTCACTATAGATCGTCATGGAGTCTTGTAAACTATATACCATGCATGATATTATTATAATTGTGCTGCAGTATATTTATTCAACACTGGTGTCAGTAGCAATATAATATATTTTATTGTTATTTGTTTATGAATTATGACTATTGTAATGTGTAGCCAAAGAATTTCGTTTATATTTGTTCTTATTTTTTTTGTAAACTTAATATAATCTCGGTCAGAGGTACATTTTAATTTAGCTCAAGTAAGTTTCATGCAATACGGCCGTGATAAAGGCTGAGCTTATAATATAAAAACCACTTTGGAGTGACAATACGCAAATTCGTTTGAGCACATAAAAATGTTAACTATGGACGAAAACACGTATGATTTGCCAACGTTACGCTGACAATTTTTTTTTACACTCGCTCGTTTTTTTTTTAATTGTTCAGCTTATAAAATAATGTATCCTTTTGACACACCGCTATTCGCTCAATCGGGTTGTAAAAATAACGGGTTTGTCGCTAATTTTACAGTGTCTGGCTCGGAGCTAATTTCGTATTCGCGTGTGTGAAATTTATATATCTGTGCCCGTGTCGCTATTTTATCTGTCAAGAATTATTACTAATATTATTATAAACTATTTAAATTTTATCTGCTCGCATAAAACAAAAACTCGCGGTTGATAACACGGATATTATATTATAACTTTTATGTTTTAAGGCATTACTATATATATAGCGTCGTGTAAAACGTGCGTGTGCGCTTCGTCATTTTTCTTATACAAAAACCGAAAAAAAAATTGATATCTAAATTTTACATCCGCACCCACACACAGACAAATTTGATATGTATTTTTTTTTTTGGACACGCGCCTGGTCCAATGATTATGATAAAGGCACAACGAATAAAATTGAAATACCATTACGAATCCGCACTATATGCATACATGCTGACACTGTACTGCAGGTAATAATAATAATAATAATAATAATATTAATCTTTAATTATAAAACGCTATAATTCGTAACACACATAAATGTATGTAGGTGCACAGAAAGTGTGCTAGTGCATAATATAACATAAAATATTATGTGTATCATAATAATCGAGACGGTCGACGGTTTTTCATCATACGTGCGGAACCACTGCATCAATACCAATACCGACAGTACCTATAGCTACACTTAAATTTATATTATGATAACAGTAAAACCTTTAGACCCGGGTAAAACCGCAAAACTCCACGAGTTCGCGTCTCCGCGCCCGTAAAATGCAAACGTGCTATTTTCTTGACGTGAAAATAAATCCTATTTAAGGTTTTTTGTTGTTTTAACTTTAGATTTGTTTTTTGTATTTGTGTATACGAAGCATTCAAAACCACCGATACCTGCAATAAATACCGAAACTGTCTTATTTATACGATTAATCATTAATACCTACACTCATTATTTTTAGTGATAATAATAATATTTATTTGATACCAAATTAAAAATTTCAGTAATAGGTACATAATATATGATACAATAGAAAATACATTAAATATACGTTGGTTCTTTTTTGAAAAGCGGAGCTTGTGCTGAACAAGAGATTTGTGATACAGATTTTTATTATTGTTTAGCAATCGTTATTAGAAAATGAAAAATAAAACAATATAGACTATTAAAAAGAAATTTAGATTTTAACAATATTTTACATAAAAAAATTAGAAGTTTAATTATGTTGGATTTTTTTATAAGCTTAAGCATTGGATAGATTAAGTTTAACCTAATTTGTAGCTTATATACCGATGTAGAGCTTGGACGTGCAATAAGATTTATACATATAACATTATTATTGTGATGTGTTATTCGAAATTTTCAACATTATATTACTATTTACTACAGTAAATAGTGTATGTTATTTACGATTTTTTTGTTTTTGAATAAAATTACAAAATATCATTGTTGTTCAAATACATATTTTTTAGTTATTCCCGATTGTTCAAAAACCACTCGGAATTCTCTTCGTAAATGAAATATTTTCTAACAGAACTTTACTACAACAACTATAGTATGATGATATATTTTTTATTACCTACATAAGAAATATGATAACAATTATAAATAAAAAACTATAAAGATTATTATTTTAGATTCTGAGTGGAGCGATGAAAGTATTGATCTTATAATGATGTGTGGTTTTTTATTTTTTTTTAAATTTAAAGGAAAAAACGGGAATTTTTAAAGAAAATCAATTATCGACAAAATCGATTTTGGTTTTTGGTATAACTCTAAAATAAATGACCGTAGATACATGAAATTTTGACTGAATGTTTATATAAGCATTTGATATTATATCATTGAATTCAAATTTAATACCATCCTAAAATACAGTGATCTACTTGTAACCTACTGTATAGCAGAGCGACATCCACTTGACCACCTTTTTTTTTTTGTGTCTGTTTACACGATAAGTTCCTAATCGAAATAATGCTACGATTTTCAACTTCAGTATCTTGTTCGATGGGAAAGTGAATTTAGTTGGTGAATTTGGGAGGCAAAAAAATGGAAGCAATAAAAATTACCAGTAGTACTCAAAAACGCCGGGGGGGAAAAAATATGGGCATTTTACGCAAAATTGGTTTTCGACAAAATCGATTATGGTTTTTGGTGTAACTCTAAGACACATAACCGTAGATACATGAACATTTCTTTGAATGTTTCTATTCGCATTTTCTATACATGATAAAATTTTCAAAATATTTTGATTTATTTTGAACTGTTAACGAACATATTATTCAGTTTCTAATATTTTTATTTTTTTTTTACGAATATCAAAAAAATTATTTTTATTGAGTAAAAAACCTTGAAATATTGAGACTCTCAATATTTTTTTATAATGACATTTGAAATGTATTAGAAAAATCATAGTCACAATTATTTTTATAAGCATTTAAAGTTCAAATCTTGATAAGATACGTAAAAATCACGAAAATGTGCAAATTATTTTAAGTTAGAAATTCATAACAATTTTTTAGATTCTGAGCGAGCGATGAATGGCTGATTTTACAATGATGTGTGTTTTTTTTTTTTTTTTTTTGTCATTTTTTAAAAAATTTTCTTCAATAGTACCTTTTCTGATAGGAAAGTGAATCTAGTTGGTACTTTGGGGGGTCAAAAGTCAAAATTTCCCAGTAGTTTTCAAGAGCGCCTGGAAAAACAAATGAAAAATTATGGGAAAAACGGGAATTTTTACGGAAAACCAATTTTCGACAAAATCGATTTTGGTTTTTGGTATAACTCTAAAAGAAATGACCGTAGAGACATGAAAATTTGACCGAATGTTTATATAAGCATTTTCTACACACCATAGCATTTTCAAAATATTCTGACTTATTTTGAGCTGTTAACGGACATTTTCAGTTTCCAATTTTAGTTTTTTTTTCTACAAATGTCAAAAAAAATTTATTTGTTGGGTAAAAAATCTTGAAAATTTAATAGTAGGCTTCTAATATATAGTTTCAAAGGCAGATGAAAAATATTAAAAATCCATAGTCACAATTTTTTTTATAGATAATCAAAGTTCAAATTTTGACAAAATACGTAAAAATGACGAAATGTGCAATTTATTTTGAGTTAGAAATTCATAAAAATTTTTCTTTTTATATCTAAGGTTTTAAAATGTAATACAAGATTCCTCTTAAGTTTGCCTAATTTTATCAATAAAAAGTTTAAAGCAAGTCATAAATTATTATGAGCATTTTAAGTTCAAATTTGTACAAGATTAGATATTCACTCGATTTCTCATGTAGCGATTTTTCATTTTGTTGCAATTCAAAACAAATAATTGTAGATGCATGAGGTACCCCACTGAATGTTTATATAAGCTTGGCTTCTATACACCATTCAATTTTGAAAATATTTTGATTTGTTTTGAGCTGCTTACGGACGATTTCAATTTCCAAATGTTTTAATTTTTTTTTTCTATTAATATCAATAAAATTTTATTTGTGGGGCAAAAAATAATGAAAATTTAATACAAGGCTCCTGATATATTGTTACAATATCAGTTGAAAAATTTTAAAAATACATAGGCACGATTTTTTTTTATAAGCATTTAAAGTTCGAATTTTGACAAAATTTGTCAAAATCTCGAAAATTATAAATCATTGTAATTAAAAAATTATAAAATGTTCAGTTTTTATAACTAAGTGTTGAAAATTTAAAACAAAAATTCTCATAAATAAATCATACTGTAACCAAAAAATCTAAAAAATATATCAACACATTTATTTTTTACAGACATTTTAATTTCAAATTTAGACAAAATTTCATATTTAAACCAAGAATAATGATTTTAGTTATTTTGATATAATTTAAAAATATTATTTGTTGGTATATGAAACTTTTAGAATATATTGTTATATTTTATATACACGCAATGGCATTTTAAAATATAATTTTTTTGAGAAAAATGAATTTAACCAACTATAGTAAATACTAATGCCTATAATACTAAAATTAATTACTATTTATTCACAATAATATCATCAAATACATTTAGACTTAGTAAGATATTATAGACTGACTGACCGTCTTGCTCAGAATCGTTTTTCTTATTCAATGATATTATATCATTGGATAAAAATCTAACACAATCCATTACAGTGACTCACTTGTAACCTACTGTACAGCAGAGCGACATACACTTCTGCCCTTTTTTTTAAATCTAAGATTTTAAAATATAATACAAGTTTTCTCATAAGTTTGTCTCCCCTTATCAAAAACAAAAAAAAATGTCTACAAAAAAGTCAAATTAAATTTTTATGAGCGTTTGAAGTTTATATCTTTACAACAATGGATATTCACTTGAGAAGATTTCTCATGTAGCGATTTTCTTAGTTTATTGTATTCAAAAACGAATGACTCTACAGTCATTCGTTTTAGATAAATGAAAATTTCACTGAATGTTTATATTTTTATTTTCTATACACCATAACATTTTTAAACTATTTTGACTTGTTTTGAATTGTTTATGGACAATTTCAAATTTCAAATTTTTTTTAGTATTATTTGTATCGCATCTTTGCATTCTTCGTTCCACCATGGTACTGTTTTTCTTTTGTATGATGTATTTGTTCTTCCAATAGTTTTATTTGTTTTTATAAAAATATTATTATCATAGTCACAAATAATAATGTTATCGAGAAAATATTTTGTTCATAAATCATCGTGTACAAACACATTATTAACAAATAATAATAATGTATACACGAATACATAATATTGGTATAATAATATATGAATAAAACAATAGTTCCATATTTGCAGATAAAAACACATAATAACACTTGTAATCGTCATAAATTATGTAAAATTGACAGTGTATAAATAATAAATACGAAACCATACAATATCAAACGTTTACCTAGTGCATCAATCTGTTCGAGTTTAACCCGAGAGACCCCTAGGTTAAGCGTATACTGAATACGTTTGAGTCTTCCTATTGACATTGATATTATTTCGAAAAAGCCAATAATAATTTCATCATTTAAATTATTAGAATAATATCAAATGTTTAATGAATAATCATATCTACATCAAAAATGAACCTATTTCGGGGGAAATGATTATTACGGATTAGTTTGCATTTTGGAGATTTAATACTTAATAGAGTATAAAGCTATATTAAAATGGACCTCTCGAGGTTACGCGTGTTTTACTGAACTCTATTGTGATCTATTATATTTAGCGTAAAAAAAATTAGATGAAATATAAAACTTGCCTTAAATTATTGTTGAACGTGTCCTGTAGTTTTCTATCGGGAGGCACACACGCAGACATTTCAATAAAATCAGAATAAAACGATTTTAACTTGTACGAACAATTATTAAATAAAGAAACAGACATATTATCACTTTAGAATATTCACAGACACGACATTAATAAATTGAAAATTTTTGTTTGACTCAGACTACTCTAAATCATTATGTCCGACTATGGAAAAATGCACGACTAAGAGAGGTGGGCTTTGTCAAAGTTCAAAATAAATAAACATTTCCTTTTTTGAAGTATTCTTATTATTGGAATGACTATATTAGTATAATTATATTAAGCGATGCGACCGGTCGAGATGGATATTCCGACGATGATTTTTACGTCCAACCATAAAAAAACGTACCAACGAACTTCGGAGAAATCAAAAGACAGACGAATAGATGGCGAGATCCATTGTTTGCGCAGCCAAGCAGCAGTTAAACATATTATTATATGTACAATAATATAATATACGACCTATAATTTCAGTAATATATTATTATAAACGGTTGGCAGATAGTACACTCAATATTGCGGTTGCGTCCCTAGCCTACTCCATTTAAAATTGTTATCGAAAACTAGCAGAACGTTGTTAAATATAAAAGACAATGGAGTTATTCAATATAATAAACAAAATAGGTACTATTGTATTTACATTATTTTATTTCGACGATTTTTGAAACCGTATTACGTATATTTTATATTAAACTGTATGTATTCATTCGAAAGATTATGGAAACCGATAAACGGCGGTAAAAAGGTAACAATCCAGCCACATGCCGCTTAGCCAGCGAAGCACAAAGTTGTCGTACCGGGTCATGTCGATTTTGGCTTTGATTTAGAGGGGGGGGGGGTAAATCCGCGGACAAAACTGCATCAGTCGGTGTACGTGTCGGCGTCACTCGAGTATGGGCGCTGAGAGTTGCTGGGGGTTCTGGCGACGTTCGAAGGTGGATCCAGATCGCAGGTTGGGCATGCTCATCCGGGTGACCAGCGGTCTGTCGGGCGCGGGTGGTGCGGCGTACCAGACGGACGCGGACTTCTTCATGGTGGGCTGCTGCGGTCGGCGGTTTGGCGGCTCGGGAGCTTTCAGCAGTTGGCCGCGGGCCGGCGCCGGGGCCGCCCACGACGAAGCGTCTCCGCCGGGCCCGCGGTGAAGTTGGTGCTCACCGCGGCGGAACTCATCGATGAGCGCGCGCAGAGTGCTCCGGCGCTCCGGCAGTTCGAACGGGTACGATCCCGACGACGGAGACGCAGCCTGCACATTCACCGCCGCCGTCGCGGCCGGCGCTGATGACCCCTTTTCGCGCAGAGCCCACACCTCGTTCATGGCCCACTTCAGGTTCTGCTTGTTGACGAAGGACCCGAACCCGGCCGTGGTACCGATCTGTGAGCTGTGGAAAATTCAGAACATAGCATCATCGGAATATTATAACGCAGTATAACAAACGCAATATAAATATTATTAATATAGTGTTATGGTTTGTTTGGTTTAGTTTTCAATCGCCGACCAACAGTATAATATTATCGTGTTGGAGATTAAAACGATATTGCAGTTTGCACTATAAAATATAAGTTTTTATTACAACTAAGAAAAAAATTAACGATGTAAATAATTTACGTGGGTCCCGATATAAATATTAGGAGAGGAGCCCCGTTCACATTTGCCGACTAAATGTCCGTTGAATTCTTCACTGGCTTATAGAGTACCTAAATTGTACCTATATATTAATGCATTGAGATTTTAGACTGAAAACTGAAAAATATTATATTATAATATCATTATTATAACGAATATTAACGATTGGCCACATATGATAAAACCTAAAATCCAATAATTGCATTGAAATCATATATATACAAGCAGTATGCATATGGTACCTGTCATTGTCTAAATTTCATGAAATTGTAGCTGCAGCAAAACTGAATAAAATATCGACTGCAAGCTTTAAATTTTCCCAATAAGTAATTTTTCCAAGTTCGAAATTCTCCGCAATTATTGTTACTTATATTACTTCACGAGAACCTTTTTTAGGTACTTTTACCAAGATGGCATAACCTGCTTTTCAATATTTATCAAATATCTTTTTAGGTAAGTTACTAAGTTGTAGTTTAAAATAAATAATATAAATAAGGCGCATTCACTAACCAGCCAACTGATGGACAGAAAGTATGCAGTCGTGGTGGAAAAATATACCCAATTGGAAATTATCTTAACGCAAGGAAAAGAGGTATTGAGCTTTGACGATACAGTAATATGATACTACTGTATGCCTTAAACAATTTCACAACTAGTCTTACATCCCTGAAATTTCGACTACGGTACCTGCTTTCATATTTTACCCTTGAAAACAACCAGAAATCGTTCATACGAACAGCAGAAAACGACAGTGGTGAATAACATTGTTATAGGTGAGGAAATACATTGCTTATTACTTATTAGATATTAATATACTATAATAGTGTTGCGAAAAGCACACACTACGGTGTTAAATTATTTTAATAATATGAACATTAAATCAGGCGACTCTAGTGTCTAGACATAATTATAGATCATAGATACTATCATACTTATACCTACTAATAATAATTAATAATACACTTATTTAAGTGAACGAAAATGGATCTCCTGCTGAGGTAGACACTATAGTAATATTTTGCAAGAACAATTGACAAATAACAATACTGTCTCGCATAGACAATATTACGATGTAAAAAATAGATATTGCATAGGGTCGGGTTTTTGGCGAACTGCAAAATACAACGACCACACACACTTATGCTATTGTAGTACGTCTAATAAATTTTTGCAATAAATTCATTCACCTATATTATAGGTATATAATACGAGGACGATGGTATTGGTTACTGCACCTATGTTCTATACTAATATTGTTAAATTGTAACAATACGACCATAGAACAACCTCAGCAAGTTGGAGGGTATTTTTTTGTTTTCATCGTTTTGCAGGTTCTCGACAACCACAAATATTGTAAAATAAAAAGTAATATTATATTTTTTAATTCTGATAAATAATATTAAATTCCTTTCTGATACCTAGTCATACAAATATACAATATGGGCTACGCACGTATAGACCTCTCGAAAACAATTATAATTAACAATTTGCAACCTGTTTGGGCCAATTATATTTATGCAAGAAAATCATATTTTGATCATTAATTATGATAAATATATAATAACTAATAAGTAATAACTAATTATCGGATAATTATTTTTATTTTATAGATAATCCTATCATCAAATCATATATCTATAGTTACACAACGTTGTGCAAAAATACACAAACATTGAATTATAGTATTACAATTAATATAAAGAAAACCTTGCGAATAAAAACCTTGCACACATATCGAACGTTTCGAGAACAGATTACAATACAAACAATAACAATAAACTAAAAATTGTGGACAGTTTAAAATCCTGCAGATGGTTTTGATTTTTCTGATCGTTTTTCGATAATTTACGACGGAAACTATACATTCTTTAAAAAGTTGCTTAAGTTTTTAAACATGAATATTCAAAATAAACTGAAATGTGCTTTAAGATTTTAATAGATCGTAGATAATAATGTAGAAGGAACTATTGCTACCAGGGGTGGACTGGGGCAATTATCCAGATTTTGTCATCACAAAATGTAAAAATTAAATATGGTACCAAAGTTTTAACAAATGGTGGTTGCATCACCTACTCATCTTTCATTTTTTCGGGAAATAACTTAAGATTCAATGTGTTAAGTAATTTATGTTAATTACAGAGTAAAATGTTTACTTTTTACCTATTACTCTATAACTGACTTACAATGGACGAAAAACATAAGTAGCTGTAACTTGATTGTTCTATGAGTTTCTTTTTTCTTTCTCTGATTTTCTCAGCACCACCCTATCTCTTAGTTTCCATTTCAAGCAACTAATAGCGAATTAAATGTTACAAAATTACCAAACAAAACACAGTAATAAAACAAAAAAACTTAAAAAAATCCCCTTTCACGAATTAAGAAAGTTATATACATTGAATGTACTAAACTGTACCTATTGTTATCAGCCTAATAACCCATAAATAATATTATATTTTATTATTGTGTACAATATATTAAAATTATATTTTACTATTATGTACAATATATCAATATTAATTTTTTTATTGTGTACAATATATATTAGGTAATATTAAGTAAATACATAACCACTGGCTAGACGTAGATATATTAATCGATTGATATAATAAACTTCAGATTATGTTATAAATAGGGCTACGATTTAAATGCAATAAGAAATAAGAAAATTGCCTTAAAAATAAGATTTGATACACTAATAAAACAAAGCTTAATAAAATGCACAGAAAAGTTAAAAGCCAATTTAAATGAATACAAAATTTAATTTAGATAGGTGTAATATTCGTTATATTTTGTGGTTCAACTAACTGGTAAATGCTATTTAATATTTTAAAATAAAATCTTTGATAGTTATAGGCAAGTTTTGTTTTGTATAGCCGAAGCCTCATGCGTGAACATAATACGTAATTAAAATATTTTTATTTTAATTTTATTTTTTAAGGAATTTGATCTAAGGTCTTATAAAATTCAAAAATAGTTCCTTCAAACCATAAAAATGTCTTAAATACGCAAAAATGTTTTTAAAAAAATTCAGTTTATACTAAAATCTACGCCCTAGTAATAAACAATAGTTTCTGATGATGTATTGATGCCAAGGGGGGTGGAAAATCAGTCGAACCGAGATTAAAAATCTCAAACACCTAAAGTATAAAAAAATTTTCACACAAAGGCGTTATGATACAAAAAAACAAAATATTTATAATTTATATTTAGGTATACCGATTTTATTATAAATATACTATAATAATAACAAATTATTTTTGAGCAGCAGCCCACCGGGAAAGTTCCCGGTATCCCGCCGGGCCAGTCAGGCCCAATCAAGTGTGATTACTACTTAGTAACATTCAATGAATAATGGACGAATCAAAAATCAATTAAAATCTATAAATTTGTATGAGTGGTAGGACTATGAAAACAATGTACAAATACTATATTATATCAAGACTATGAGAACAATTAATATTACAAATTATTTAGTGATTTGTTGAAAATCATCCGAACAGTTCTGATTTTATTTGGCATGATAATTCAGATAACTTCAAAACCTGCATAGTTTGGCACATATAGCAACCGCATAAACCCGAATTGGTTATAATAAGACATATCCTGATTAGTATACAAATACCTATAGTTTTAAGTGTTATTTATAGGAATTCGAACATGATATTTATTTAACATATAATTTAATGGAATTTGCTACGTTATTACGTTAATGTAGTTTAAAAAACATTTCGATTTTTGGTATTATTTAAGGACATTTTTCAAAATTAAATCATTTAAATTTAAATTGACCTATTAAAAAGATCAGGAAACTACCACATCTCATATAATATAAAGTATGGTTTCACTGTAGCAAAAGAATTAATTTTACTCGTTTACAATTATAGTTCAATAACGTTGAATTTACGGTATAACAACTACTAAGTATACCTATAGCCCTATAGGCTATAAGCAATATGATAAGAGGGTTGATTGAAATAGTTTATTTATGCATGACTAGTAACTAGATAGTTTCTAATGGAAAAAATAATTTACATACACATTATGTTCATATAGGTACCTATATATAAAAATGTTAAATATATTAAGTATTTTTTGTAAAAAAAAATGATTATGTCAATTTTCTAGTGCATGAATAATTGTCGTATTTTAAGTTTTTTTTCACAGCTATTTAATTCCCCAACACTGCAGATCATATCAAGCTAGTTATATTAAAGTCATGAACCAGAACATATTTAAACTGCGATAGAACATTAAATGGCATTACTTCAGGTAGGTACTTGTGTGTACTTACTTTTGATACACGCCACATATGGTAGTCCGCCATCTGCCGGACGCCGAGTTGGCTGCTACCATCCGGACAGCCTTACGGAAACGATCGATCGGCCGCAATTGATGTTCGAGCGAAACTACATCATCGATGCTGCTATTGTTACTGCTGCAAACGCTGCCGCCCGGAAACACTGGCGCCACGTAAAAGTCCGACATCAACCGTCGTTCCCAGATTTTTGATTTTTTGTCCACTGCAAAAAAAAGAATTATAATAAAATACCTATCTATAACAGTAGGTTAGGTAGGTAGGTTAGTATATTTATAACGGTACATGATTAACTTCCTAACCTATGATTATAGGTTTTTAAAATTATATTTGTGTAGGTGCACATAGTATAACCAGACGATTTTAAATCATGACAAGAAAAATTAAATTTATAAAAAGCGGGTAAGTAGATGTCATCGCTGTAAACTAGGTTACAAGTGGTTCACTGTGTAATGGATGGTATTAAATTTGAATTCAATGATATAATAATATTATATAATATCATACCTAGTATACGAAAAACGATTCTGAGCTGAGATGGTTTGTCGGTGTGGATATTTCATATTAGTATTAATATTGTTGTTTCTTATTATTAATGCTGTAGTAGCCGGTAAGTTGAATTAATATTATACAATTACAACAAAATAACTAAAATCGTTATTCTTGGTTATCAAGCATGTAATTTCGACCAAATTTGATCATAAAATAACTATAAAAAAACTGCGTGTTTATATTTTTGAGATTTTTTGGTTACAGATTAACCAACTTACGTGGAACCTGTTTTAAATTTTGAATCCTTAGCTATACAATTTTGACATATTATCAATTTTTAACTATAAAATCATTTTTAAATTTTAAATTTGATAAATTTTGTTGAAAATTGAACTTTAAATGAGTATAAAAAAAATTGTCCCCATGTATTTTTATATTTTTCAACTACTATAGTAGCAATATATCAGGAGTCTTGTATTAAACTTTCAAGCTTTTTGACCGAACAAATAAGATTTTATTGACATTAATAGGAAAAAAAATGAATAAAATTCCGTAAACAGCTCAAAATGAGTCCAAATAGTTTTACTGCCCAAACGGCGATGACAGACACAATAATAGAAAAAAATTAAAAATTAAAAAAAAGGACACATCATTGTAAAATCAATACATTCTTCGCTCTGCTCAGAATCTAAAATCGTATTAACTTATTCGTGAAATATTTTAACTAAAAATGCATTATAATTTATTATAAATAGTTTACGGCAGGACCACATATATTAATATAATGCCTGATATTTCTAAAATTGAATCACAACGCGTATTTTCAATATCTATTATTAGTAATTATTTATTTGTTAGATTACAAGAGTACAAGACGTGTTTCTTTTGCACACGTTTTGTAATTAAGTTGTAACTTAGAAAGTTATAACTTATAACTTATATACAAGCATAACTTTAGTAATAAGGATGCTTTAGAACGTTTTTATTCTATATTTTATTTTATTTTTTTTTTAATTTGTCATATTTTTTAAGTCAATCCGATACCGAATAACTAGTAGTTGTACAGGACTTTGTAGTTCTTGGGGCATCGGTCGTAATATATCCTAAGCAATAATACAGGTAACAATTACTAACGTCGAATTGACAGTTACTTTTAATAGTACATCAAAATATCAACAGTTAAATAGGACCAGAATGCACTCTGATTTATCCTGAATACTGATGATATGCCCACATTTAATAAATTACTAAAACGTCGAAATCATATCATGGTCATCTCCTAATTATTATGACTAAATATGACGATATACATTACTTATATAACCCATTAATTAAATACATCAGTTAATATATAGATCTACGGTTCATCGTTCTGCCATTTACACTCAACGCTGATGTTCAGAAACAAATGATAAACACTCCGAATGTCGCACTAACAGTCGATATCAGCTCTATATAATAATATGTAGATAGGTACCTATAAGTTCTAATCGTTTTATTTTTCAATAATAAATTTCATATGCTATAGCTTATAA
Source organism: Nasonovia ribisnigri (assembly GCA_027563435.1). Lineage (NCBI taxonomy): Eukaryota > Metazoa > Arthropoda > Insecta > Hemiptera > Aphididae > Nasonovia > Nasonovia ribisnigri. The sequence goes on along the minus strand of JANEHU010002282.1, from coordinate 89,639 downwards.
CTTTTTTTTAATTTCACCTTAAATAGTTAAATGTAGAAGCTATAACCATGGTTAATTAAATTAAATTAATCGATCTCATTTAAAAACTGGAATGACGTCTTCTATTCCTCGTGTTTTCGATTTCTTATCGTAGTTTTAAATTTTAGGTGTTATATAATAACGTTTAAATTTATTTTTTGTGCTCTAATAATAATGTCGGTCAAAAACGTGTATCAATGCATTTTCACTAACAAATTTTTATTTAGTACAAAATTAATATAGTCTCGTGGATTACCTTGTCAAGATTTCAAGTGGTCTAAACTAATCTGTTAATGGAGTGTGTGTTGTCAGGGAGGGGGGTATATACTATATAGTCTACCTAGTTTGTTTCATCGAAACCAGAAAACTGTATTATAAATTGTAATATGTTAAAACGTGCTTATAACTTATAATAATATGACGAAAAATAAAATAATATGCACAATAATTTTTACATGTCCTGTAGAAATATATATATTTTTAGTTTCTAATAATTTTCTATATAACATTGGTAAAATAATCACCCAAACACTGCAAAGAAAATAATGCCTACAGATTTTTTTCTGATGACTTAGCTCCATTAAAACTTATGTTTTTGTTCTAAAATTCGTCGTGTTAGATTTAAATCTAAATATATGAAAATTAATGTTTTTCCGTCTGTCTTTATGCATTCCTAAACGGATGGATCGATTGCGATGAAATTTGGACAGAGATAGATGAGACCTCTGGGAAGAAAATAGGCTTATTTAAAAAAGCTAAATTCCAACCAAAATTCCTAAATAAGATTTACGATGGACATTTTTGTTTATAAATGGTTACTATTGGTTGTAGGAGAAATAATTAGTAGAAATTAGTATTTATTTTTTATTATTTGCATTTGTTATTAATCATTTTCATTACACAAAATTAATTTTTATATACATTGATCATACATTTTCCCTAGCAAATTTAGTTTTGGAATTTAAAAATTAATATTTTAAAGATTTAACTGTAAAAAGGGGGTCAAGTGGATGTCACTCCGCTGTACAGTACGTTACAAGTAGATCACTGTATAATGGATGGTATTAAATTTGAATTCAATGATATAATATCATTGTATACGAAAAACGATTCTGAGCGGAGACGGGATGTCAGTCTAGGATATTTTACACAACATAAAATGTCTGTAAAATATAATTGTGTTTATATATTTTTTAGATTTTTTGTTTACAGTATGTACTATTTATTAGAATCTTTATTTAAAATTTTCAATCCTTAGTTATAAAAACTGACCATTTTATAATTGTCTACTTACAATGATTGATAATTTTCGAGATTTTGATGAATTTTGTCAAAATTCGAACTTTAAATGCTTATAAAAAAAATGTGTGCCTATGTATTTTTAATATTTTTCAATTGCTATTGTAACAATATATCAGGAGCCTTGTATTAAATTTTCATTATTTTTGGCCCAACAAATAAAATTTTATTGATATTAATAGAAAAAAAAACTAAAAAATTTGAAAATTGAAAATGTCCATAAACAGCTTAAAAAGATTCAAAATATATTCAAAATTAGATGGTGTATAGAAAATGCTAATATACACATTCAGTGAAATTTTCAAGCATCTACAGTTATTCGTTTTTGAATTACAACAAAATAAGAAAATCGCTACATGAGAAATCGAATGAATATCTAATCTTGTAAAAATTTGAACTTAAAATGCTCATAAAAATTTATTTTGACTTGCTTATAAACATTTTTTATTGATAAAATTAGGAAAACTTATGAGGAATCTTTTATTACATTTTCAAACCTTAGATTTAAAAAGACTAGATTTAACTTTGATTACCTATAAAAAAAAATTGTGACTACGGATTTTCAATATTTTTCATCTGCCTTTGAAACTATAATATATTAGAAGTCTACTATTCAATTTTCAAGATTTTTACCCAAAAATAAAATTTTATTGACATTTATAGAAAAAAAAACTAAAAAAATTGGAAACTGAAAATGTCCGTTAACAGCTCAAAATAAGTCAGAATATTTTGAAAATTATGTTATGGTGTGTAGAAAATGCTTATATAAACATTCAGTCAAAATTTCATGTATCTACGGTCATTTCTTTTAGAGTTATACCAAAAACCAAAATCGATTTTGTCGAAAATTGGTTTTCTGTAAAAATTCCCGTTTTTTCCTTAATTTTTCATATGTTTTTCACGGCGCTTTGAAAACTACTGGGAAATTTTAATTTTTGACTCCCCAAAGTACCAACTAGATTCACTTTCCTATCAGAAAAGGTACTATTGAAGAAAATCGAAGCATTTTTACTGTCTTAAAAGGTGATGACAGACACAAAAAAAAAAATTAAAACAAAAAAAAAACACACATCATTGTAAAATCAATACATTCATCGCTCCGCTCAGAATCTAAAAATGTCCAGTGATGTCATATTTTATGGATAATTTTTAATAATTTAAAAAACATTTAAGAAAATCAAACATTAAAAATAATAAAATCTCCATTATATTATAAAAAACGATTTAATTTTTAAATTTTGACCCAGTAGGCCCAACTCGGGGATGTGCTCAAACAGGGATTTTGTGATTTACGATGGACACTTTGGTTTTAGGATCGTTGTTATTGGTTACAGGAGAAATAATTATTAGAAATTAGTATTTATTATTTGTTCGGTTGCCAAAAGTTAATCGGGCATCAAATCGAATTTATACACAATATAATATAGCCGCTCATCGGCGTTGTCCGCAATCCAACGTAGTCGAATTTCCTAGGAGGGTGGTGGCTGAGTTGCACTTACCGTAGGGCGTTGCATACAAAAGGAATTGAACAATTACAATTTTTTTAAGAGTTGTCATATTTTACGGTCAGCAAAGTGCGCGGGATCAGATAGTTAAATAATAAAAATAAAATAAAACCTATGTACTCTGCCTATTGGCAGAGTTCATTAAATGATACTACAATTAACAAATTAAGGAAAGTTTTTGTTAACTGTATGTTATGTTTCATTTAAAATTATACATATATAATACATAGTGTGTTAAATATTTGACAGATACTATATACATTCACAAAGATTTAAGACATCGACATACATTTCCATAATATTATAATTAAACACTTTATTACTAGAAAATAGGTAGAAAATAATGTATTAAAATGTACAACATTTATTTCCTGTAACTAATGATATGGGCTGAAGGCATATTATTATTATTATTTCGTATTATTAAGAAGAAGGTCATTGGAAAATCGTAAATTTCAAATTTGAATAGGTACCTACATATGAAAAAAATGTCCAGATATCATTGTAGAAAATTTGAAAAACGTGTACAATTTGATTTTTAAAACATTTACTTTTGACGTATATACCTAAATCAGCCGATTGAAAAACGAACATTTTTGTAGGTAATAAAACCTAACCTAGAATATGATAATTTTGAACATTATAAATATTATTTAAGGGTAGACAATTAGGCAGGTGGCAAAACAATTATTTAAATAAAATATACACCTATAAGGCAAACAAACGATAAGATAAAATGAATAGAGATAAGTACACATTATTTTTTTATAACTATAATAAATGATAAACTGTTGAATTAAATAAAATAAAAATAAAGAATATCATTAAATTAATTCGATTAATTATTTTTTTTTGAGATAAAATTTATAGTATTTTTTTTTCTTAGAGATAATACAAAAGTGATAAATTTTCTTTACCTTTCCTCTCTACGTGTCTAATAGTATTAAAATGTATATACATTTATACAGAGTGGTCCGAAATTATATTATATCAAAAGTATTCATACAAATTGGTTGAATATTAAAATATAGTTAAATATTTGTATTTGTTCTATAAAATTGGATTTCGTTTGTCTTATATAATTAAATGGCTCCATAATTTTGTTTAATTGTTTATAATGTGGCTTAAAAGTTGAGGCAATATGCCAATATGATATGATTTATTCATTTATCTTAAACCAAAAAACCATAAACTTTCGATTTATGTTTATATGATTATTTATGCTTGTAAATATTATTAATTTAATAATTATAGGTAATGGATGCTTTACTACTTCTGATATAATATTTATTTTACAAGTTATGCAAATGGTTAAAATCTTAAGTTTAGAATTTTTATATTCTAATACAATACCTATATAGTTTTCAATGGTTATTTAAATATCTGCAACTTTTTTAAACATCATCAGCACAAACCTGATTTTACGATTAAGTTGTATCCCAAAACTAATTAAATGTAGAAACAGTTTTAAAGTGTATATTTTTAATATGTAGGTATTTACACTCTGTAGATAATTAAAAATACTAAAATAGATATACAAATGTCTTATCTCAATTTAAACTGAGCTTTACATTTTTATTTGTGTTGATTATAGCTAGGTACCTAGTTCTGAGTCACATTTTGAATCTTTATACATGCATTTACGTTTAAATAGAGCTTATAGACTTAGACACCAAATTCATTGAGACTTGGGGAATGTTCATTGCTCGTTTTCAACCCCTATAGGCTATAGGTTGCTATAGTTCGGAATGATATTCATCGGTCGCATTGGTAAGAAATAATTAAACACTGATGTAGAAACACAACCTTTTATTTACATTAAAAATAAAATTATTATAATAGAACTAATTATATGGAATTTAATTGATTTTGATAAATTTAGGTTGTGCCAGGTCACCAATTACATACATGCAAAACACATCAAGTCGATGTAAACTATGCAAAAGTCACTAAATCCAACTTAATCATTAGTATTTTAACTATATAATAATTAATTTTTTTGCAGTGTCATATTGTTTACAACCATTCAAAAATAACTACTTTAATTAAAAGTAAATCTATTAAAACAACCAAAAACAAAATTTGGTTACATTTTGCATACATTTGGCATACATTAAATAATGGAAAAAATTTCCATAGCTGATTCTCAAAAATTATGTTTTTGGACTTAGGGTGCTTTGCATGCATGGGGACGAAATACACTATAAACTATGACTAAGAAAGTTAAAAGTATAAATTAATTAGATATTAAAGATTGGTTTTTATTTAAAAGTGTTTAATTATAAGGGGGGGGGGGGTCATGAGGTGACGGATTTTATTTTTCACCTATTTTGGGGGTCACGACGTTAAAAAGGTTCAGAAACGCTAAACTTGCAACTCGCAATGAGGTACTACTTTTTTAAATATAATAATATTTAATTAATTGTTTGTTGCTCAAAAGTACGACAAAATAAATTTTCGTATGTTTGAAACTTTAGGCTCAAAAACGACTTGACCAATTTTGATGAAAATTTCAGAGATGATCCTTGAAAGTATCAAAGAAATGTTGAGAGTTGTAGTTTGAACAACATTTGATTTTGCCAAGTGCCACATAGGCGTATTGCCCATAACGGTCAAATTAGTTCACAAGGCGAGGTACACTGACCGATTTTCCTTTGAACTGAGGTACAATAAAACGAGATACATCGATTTTTAATGGTAATTTCATTTTATAGTATGCGTTAATTTTAATTTTCATAATTCTTTCTGATGTAAAACAGAGTTAAATGATCTAAATTTATTCCAAATCTAGCCCAGAAAATACAATTAGCCGAGCGAACTGAAGTATAAATATCTTGCAGTGAGAGAAAATTTTGATACTTCAGTACCTAGGTATAGATATTTATATATTTTTCAATTTTGGAAATTAATTATTGTTTAAATAAGAGAATTTTTTGTATATTATCTTTAAAAATGCTTAAAGTTAATATAAATTTAGTGTTTAAGTGTTTACTTACTGGTCTTTTTACGATGATCGCTGGGCACTTCCATACCATTTTTCCGGAGTACTTCTAAAAAGTCGTATTTCATTGTGCTGAGCTCGGACTTTATTTCGTTAACATCTTCTTCAGTTACGCCCACGTTTTCCATTTCTCGATGCTTCATCGAAATATATCGCCAGATGAGGGCTCGCATTACAGTAGCAAACTCGCTCTCCCTTTGATTTTTATTTATGAAATTAGTATCTTTATCATCCTACAAATAAAACAAATAGGTTAATTTTTTTTTGTTTCTTCAAAATTAAATTAAAAATTGATCTTTAAAAAAATGTTTGATTAGAATTTAGAATATATATTATTTTTAATAATACCGAATTATTAATTGTTAATTATTTGTATTAACTATTATTATTAATCAACACTTTTTCCGTACATTTAAAATTATTTAATACTTAAATAAAATAAAATAAAGTTGTTGAACAAACAATAGTATCTCAAATTTATTATAAAACTTGAAATGTATCGATATTTTTAACGACTAAAATAACGTCTTAAAAATAAAATGTCCTCGAAAACCTTACAACCTACACCTCCAATGTGTGCTGTGATTGTTTGTGGGCTACAGCAAGTCCCAAAACGATTTTTTTTCTCCACAAATATTGGTGGTTTTCTAATTTAATAAAGAAAAGTTTATAAAAGATTGCTGCTCCTTCTTCAATTGTTTTAATGGTTGGGTCTTTGTTGAATGTCAGATTAGAGACAAAGAGTGGAGCATATTTTGTAATCTTGCAAAGTGTGATATTTTGGAATGCTTAAATTTTGTTAAAATTTGAATTTTTAGCTGATTCCCAAAAGTTGAATCTCATACGGCACATATATTTGCTTTATGAGCGTTTTACCTATACATTAGTAGTTTAGTGTCTAAAATAGTAAAGTTGTTCTTTGAGAGTAAAATTTTTAGTCGGCGAGAACGAGTGTAGTGAATTTATCATCTTGTCACAATATTCCTTTGTCAAGTATTGAAGTAATCAGTATACGTTAAATTCAAAATATTAAGACGCAGATGAGAATAAAAAGCTTTTATAGTAATTAATAGATATATTATTTAGTTTAATTATTATACTCGTATAGTACCCGGCTGTGTATGTAATCATGATGATAATTCGTAAGCGATTGGAAGTACCTAGAATCTAGATCGAATTTTTTATAATGATTGTAGCACTGACATGCGCTGTGTTGTTTGGGTGAATAAAGATTGTTATGTTTTTGCTAAAAATACTGTCCACCACCGATCCTCTTAACTTGCATAGGTAGATATCTATTACATCCAGGAATGAAGATAAGTGAATATTTTGAGAACTGTGTTTCTGTGATTAGGGCAATATCTGATAAAATATTTTAAACAAAACTTTAACTTGACAGGTTGCGTTAACCTTTATTGTAATTAGAACATATTTATATAGTTGGTGAAATCAATAACAGATAGGTTGTACACTCTACTTCCAAATACGTGCTAATTGATAAATATGTAATGATGTGAATATGTGATATTTCGGAAATTAATAAACTTAGTTTGATTTAAATGTTCGATTATATATAATATATAATAATTATTATTTGTTTTCTCTTATAACAGTGCATATTGTTGACAGTTATTAAGCAATCGCACGAATTTTATTGCCATAATAATATATTAATTCGTGGCTAAAATGATCTGAAATCATAGACATTTTAATGGGTTTTTAATGTATATAAAAAAATTCTTAAAGATCAATTCGTCTGAGATAATATAATTATATTATTATTTATTATCATATCTATATAATAATATATAATATTATGATTCATGCATGCTACACAGACACACATTAAACATCGTGCAAGGTTAGGTTATATTTACTTTATTCGATTGTAATAGCAGAATTAAATTATTTTTATTATTTTTTGCATACAACAACTATAATTATTGTGCGAATGCTATGCAAAAGCATAGATAATCATAACACACCAACTTTTAATCGATATAAACATAGTTACATTGTGTACCTACACAGTTATTTACAATCAATCGATTAAAGTTCGTAAGAAAAGCGTTTTCAACTATTATAATAATTAATAGGTCTAATAGGTACCTACTAACTATGCACTGCACTAAAGTCACTTTAATCAGTTAATAATTAAGTTAATATTTATAAAAAATATTTGATTTTTCTTCTTTAAATATAATGACTGGTCTGCTGCGTTACTGGGTAAAAGAAAATAGTTTTCTCCATTTCCACGTAAAATAATTAATATCATATTCTATCGATACAGATATACTATTATAGTATTGTTTTGTAACAATTGTAGTGTTCAATCACGAAATCAAATATTTATACCCGAGGCCACGAAACAGTTTTCTTAATCTTCCATATGAAACAATAAAGCTTTTTGAAGTGTTTCAGCGTTGGATACACGTTGTAAGGCGAGGGAAGTGTTGGTGTTTCTTCGAAACAGCTCAGCCACAGTTTCGATCTGGAAAATTTCCATTCCACGTCCGATTGACCCTGCAGTTTGTCAATTTATTAGTTTTATGGTTGTGACAAATAAAATATTTATATATACCTCAATGACAGAATAGGAATTGGACATCATAGCGATGAGCAGGTTCAACATAATTGTGACGTTAATTACCGAATAAGTTGCGAACATAAAAAGTGCCCAGAATCTCGTGTAAGGTTTCATTCCTGGTAAATCAAAGGTTTCGAGATCAACCTCGCCAAAACCCGTCCAAAACAGAGTATGTATGGATTCGAACACACTGCAAAAATTTAAAAACATTTTATAATCTATATTTTTTTAAATTATGGGTTTTGACAAAGTATGTAGATGCATTATCTTAATACATTTATAATTATTATTATTTATTATGCTTAATATTTTATTGTTTTATTACGTACCTATATATTTATACTGAGTTGGCTAATTTTTAGTTTTTTCAAGAAGCGTAGAATATAAATCATGCAGATAACAATATATTATATTAAATTCAGACGCATATAGATTCTTTAATAAGTAAGACCACTGTACGTATATCATAATATTGTTCAGCAAAAACTAACTGAATAATAATTATGCTTATGTACACACTATAGTGCATCGTTAGTAAAATAATTATTTCTCAACATCCATGGTATTGGTACGTAGTAGATTTATATATTTTACTATAATTTGTCACGGCTTATAATCATAATAAACCGTGAATCCGTAGGTATAACCCATGTGAATCGAAACCATGAATGAATCCGAACCCTTATAAAAGTCTATAACTCGATGTTTTACAGTGGCGTAACTAAGATGACAACAATTTAGCCCTCCCTCCCCCCCAAAAAAAAATTTAAAAAAATTCCTTTTGATATAAGCCGCCTGTGAGTTCTATGAGTTATTTTGAATTAATAGTTTTGTTCATTGGTTGTAGCTCCCCCCCCCCCCCAGAGTTTTAACCCTTGTTACGCCTATGATACTATAGATTTGACGTAATAACCGACTTTATTTCTGTTAACTCATATATGTATATAGCACAAATTAATTCATGAACAAAATTCGAGTGAAGTAGGTATCAGTTTTGTCATAATAATGGTTTGATTGTTCAAAATAAGAGGAATTAAAATACAAAAACACAGTTAACACAAACGTCTAAAACCATATAACATATTTTATTTTTTTGTAACCGTACAAATTGTTTTGAATACATACGCATTGATTTATGGTGAATTCAACGTTATTATATTAGGATTCGAATTTTTCACGAATTATTTTTTATTTATTTTGGCATACCATTATTACCACTTAAATGGTTGTACATGATATGTACAACATGAAGAAATTATTATGATTCTACGTCGTAAATACTATCACACAACATATTTTTGTTATTTTTCCCATAAGCTTAAATCCTTTATCATTTTTTTTATTTTTCTTGTCTGAGTGCATCTAATATTTTTACCATTAAATATATAGAATCCATATAGATATTGTTTGTAGTTTTTTTTTAAGTTCAAAGAAAAATATTATAGTGGTGTATTTATTTTTAAAATAGCTTCTGTAAATGATCAGCAACTGTTAAGTGTCAACCATATGCATGATATCTGTGGTCTGATGTGTGATTTTTGGTTTCTATAGATGCGATATATTTGTTTTTCCTATATCTAGTTAAAATAATATTATTTAAGTCCTGCCACATATTTTAATGTCGGAGAATTCCACTGTGCTCCTCAGTCGTACTATTTCTACGGTACTGTGTATGGCATCATTTTATTTGAGAGTATTAACTTTTTTACACTGTTAAAAACGGAATCTCGACGTGGTGTAACATAGTATATTAATCAAAGAGAAAAATCCCTTGTTCGTTCGTGTAATAAAGCAAATATTTTGTTTGGCAATTAACATAATTACTACGTAGTTATTGTTTTTAATATAAATCATAATAAGAAATTAATAACGCCATTATCATAGTATTCTTTATCATGTGGTAAACGTAAACATAATGTTCGACCTTGTTCTAAAAAAAAGACGTAATTTTATATAAAACTATTTGCATTATTAAAAAGAAACGGTTCTAATCAATAATTATCAAAGTGATATTGGGGTTGACGTTATAGCTAGTATCATATCAGCGTAGTAGTTGTGAATAATGTCTAAAAACGATGATTAATCACTTTGAAAGCTCGCTAAATGGTTCGATGTACAATTTTCATGGATTACAATATAAATAGGTAATAGAGCAGTAATTTGAACAGTACAGATAACGGGTTTGAGTACGACTCACTGTTGTTATAATAACTAATTTAATGCGTGTACATGTACACATACGTGTGTATTCCCTTTATAGTTAAGACCTTTGACTTGATTCTTGAACTGACCATGGGAAAATATCAAAATCGAAAAATGCCCAACGCCTCTAAAATCAATTTAACCATGAAAATCCGTTTGATAGTAGAATCGTATTAACCATATATATATCATTTGGGCCGTATTAAAACAATCAAATATCAACTATTGATACTGTTATGTTTCTATACTCAAAGCAATACCTATGCAGAAGTCTACAAAAGTACCTATTATGGAAATAAATATTGTTAAAACCCCTTGTAGAATATCATAATATCGTAATATATTTTCAATAAATACATTAGGTATATTATATTTTATCTTATTTTTTTTTTAAATTGTTTGATTTAAAAATATATTTTTAACACAAATATGTTTTATTTTTATGTTATCGGTATTTTGATTATATCATTAACATATCTGAAAAAAACTATATACCAGATATATAATTGTTACTATATTTGGGTCAATAGGCTAATAATTTCTTCATAATTTTTTTTCTATTTGTATTGTGAATTTTATAATCGTATTTAGTTATTAATATGTAGTATAAGTGACCTAGTAAATAATGTTTAAATAAATGTTCTAGAATTTTTAATTTTATTTTGTGTAGATTTACTAGCTATAGTATAAAATAAATATTTTGTAACGATATAAGTTTACTATCCACCCTAATGACTTTTCATCCGGTAAACCATTTAATATGATTCCTACTCATCGACTCACTTTCCGAAATTCTTCCATTTTGAGCACGACTCGCCTGATCCGGCTTCTATTAAACTGTAACATTTTTTCCGTTCCAGTTCGGCAAAATACCACATTAACTGATTGAGTCCGCATGCGAATGAAAATAACACCAAACTGTAAATACTGAAGAATTTGAGTATATCGATCATAATGCGTTTCAAGGACAGTTGTAACGGTCCTAAATGTGAACTTATTGAACACATGTGGATCAGCTTTAAAGCGCTGTAAACATAACATAAAACTAATGCTATAGATTTCGATTTCGAATGAATACATTTTTTGTACCGAATTCGTATAGTAAGTACCAACGATTAAGTAGAACAGCGATTCGCACAAATATCTTTATACCATAGTAAGATTAAAATTCGGATTCGTTTTACTTTACTAGTAAATTACTATTTACATAAATAGTAATACATCAATTTCAAAGATATTATCGTTGAGCGTATTATATGTCACGCTGTGTACCTAGTTGCGAAATCGTACATTTATTTAGTTAATCCAGACGCGTTGTTGCGAGTGAAAAAAACTAATGGCACTTGTTGACGAACTCGTGGAGAAAACTGCAGCTCTGAGAAAATACTCACCTCAGTATGTTGGAGGCGGCAAACAGGGCGTCAGCTACGAGTTGTGGGTCGAAAGTTTCCCATTTCTCCCTGGGAATGAATGCCGAAGATGGATCGGACAATATTTGAGAGTTTTCCGTCACGTAAGCGTAAACTCGCAGCGCAATCACCGTCACGTACATCTTGTTCCTGGCGAATTCCAAGTAATTCCAAGCGTTGTGCGCCAGGTATCTCTTCAGGCCGTCCCTGCGCACATCCAGTATCTCTTGCCAGATGTATCCTGTAGCAATAATAAGCAACCCCACCCAAGTCATCGACTACAAATTACAAAAACGGCAAAGAGCGATATACCTAACTTTGGGATGATATTGTCAATTGTTTTCTAGTTGCGGACAAAGTAATGTGAAAACCACGTGAGTTGCTGACGTCTACGCCTACGCATGCATGACCGATTTTTTAGGACTTACAAGTATAGGATAATTATAGTCAATAGAATATTAGCTTCACGCCTGAGTACTTAAATTGTACTGAATTGATAAGGTTTGGTTAAAAATATTTGTCTTGCTTAAAAGCTGCAGTGTTAATCCTTATAATACTTTTATTAAAATAATGATTAAAGTTTCCTCAAAAATATGTTTGAGAAACTGCCTGAATAAATTATCGATGTCAACCACATACGATAAAGTGACTTAAATTGTTTTAACGTGGATCTATCCACCTCGCTAGTTATATTGTTGTCTATTTCCATACACGTTGCATTCAAATGGAAACTTAAGCTTTTATGGTCAGTATTATATAATATGCGTATGTATAAATATAAGTATCCGCCCGTCTTACCGATGACAAAATGCAAGATCAAGAGTTCTATGTATGACGGCCCATTGCCGCGTTGACGGAGTTGTCGCAATTGCAGACTTCTGTTCATAGACTCGGACCCGAAGAGTTCTATAAACTGCGTTTCGGCCCTCTGCGACACCAGTACCAATAGACCTATAAAATAACAAAACAATTATAGGTATATAACATAATGGCGATGGTTAAGCTCATAATGATAATGTATATCAAATGTATATTTTATTTTTACAATTGTATATAATATGTTATAATGAAACGTCATTGAATAGTTGTTTACTGCGGGCAGTGGGAGTGTGGGAGTACGTTTTGTAGTAAAAAAATTATAAAAACTATAATATAGACATTATACATTTATATTGTAAATTTCTAATTATACTTATTGGTTATTTATTATAACTAACTACGATAAATATTATTTTAATACTTATGGAAAAGGTTATTTAGAATAATTTGGTAGATACCCCCCAGCATATTTTTTACTATAATATCTAATATATTGATTTTATTGTAAATATTATAATTTTTACATGTAGATACTATAGTAATATTACTTGTTATCATATTTAACAATATATTACTGCAGATACAAGTATATTTCATATTTGGCGCCGGTAGGTCATTTAATTATTTATACAATTAAATTTAGACCACTTTACTGTAGTAGATGAACGAATTCTTCCTCCCACTACCAAGAAACAAAATGATAATAATACCGTAGAGCTTTATCTCGTTTTAAATATCTTTCATTGTTATAAGTAGTTGATTAACATTATTCTGTCGGGGAATCGTAAGTTCCTACACGAGAGTAACAGGTAGACAATTACAAATTCCTACATATGTGATATGTAAGTTCCTACACAGTAAAAAAAGGTACATACACCTGTAAGCTCAGAGCTTCAGAAATAAACCTCATAAAATATAATATTTTTTTTTTATTGTTTTACTATATTAAAATTATTAAATTGATATGTAATATTTATTTTTTAAATTATTAAATATTATATTATAGAATGCATTAGGTACTTTTTATTATTTAAATTATTATTTTATTATTTTTTAAATTATTAAATATTATATAGAATGCATTACTAATATTTTTTTTTACAATAAATGATGAATTATTATTATATTACAATTATTATTTTTTAAATTATTAAATTGATAATATTAAATATTATAAAGAATTATATAGAACAAAGGGTTAAAATGTATGACAGTATTATAATTTGATATAACTGATATTAGATTGATAACTTATAATATACTTAGTGTAGGAGCTTACAGGTGTATGTACCTTTTTTTACCGTGTAGGAACTTACACATGTACCTGCTTTTTACTGTGTAGGAACTTACATTCGCCCATTCTGTCATCGAACGTTCTAGAATTTGAGTACGCAACAAGTAAATCTTCCTTGTTCGTGGATATTATTAGTCGTGACTTGTGTTACGTTTTTTTTATTTATTAAAATAGCAAAAGTAATCATATAAAGACAATAAAAAAATCATATATAATATATGACTTGCATTATGGATATAAATTATAAAATATTAATTGCTGGTCTTATAGTAGTGCACATGACGGAAAAATACTCAAATATTAAAAAATTAAATACCTATCCTAACCGTATGATAATTTACTTTTTAATTTTTATCATTGCTAGAATTATATAAACCACATGGTAATTTATTTTTAATTTTTAACATCAATTGATATGAATTATATATATATAAACTGTACCTATATTTTATTAGTTTATTTTTTTATTATTTGTAACTATGTGTAGTATATTTTAAATTATCTAAATTTGAACTCTGTTTTCATAGTTTGGTATAAATTAAATTGTACGAGTTTTGTTATTTTACTAAATATTCTATTGATATATTATTGGGCTTTATACCTGTAAAATAAATGCACTTGTTGGTTTTACGCTGGCTGATACGAGCCGGGCATAATGATAAGCAAGTGATGCAATGTATTAGGTAAAGTTAAACTATAAATAAATATTAGAGCTGGGTTGTCATTGTTTGTATCTAGGAAATATGTATTATGTAATAATATGTTAATTACATGCTTATAATACCTAAATATAGGAATGAACTAAGTCAGTTATCGTCAACCGGTGTGTCACAACCAAAATTGAGGTACGACATACTTTTAATAGTTAAAAAATATATATATTTCGTAAACATATATTTTCTTCAATAATTTTACGAAACAAATCAAATAAACGCAATAATAACGCAATAAATAAATTTTAAAAAAAATATAGACAAGTGGGTACCGCTCTGATGTACAGTATTTGTGGAGTATGTCATTGTAATTTTATATTTGAATTTCTATGATAAACCATTCTATACAAAAACCGATTCTGAGCGGAGATGTTGTGTCATCCTAGCATATTTAAAAAAAAATTAGTAAAAACCGAAAATATCTCATAGCTATAAATAGAGTAACTTTCCAGTAATAGTTTTTTATGTTAAAGGTAGAAAATATGAGGGGTATCTTCCATTAGAATTTCTAATGTTAGCTATGAAAATAAAAATGTTTATAAATTTATAAGAGAAAAATAATTTATAAAATTTAAAAAAAAAGGAGAGCTATAGCTTAAAAAGAGTCAAAATAGTTTTAACATTTTACCGTATATGGAAAATAGTAATTTTGATATTTGGTGAAAATGTTGAGTGTCTGTGGTTGTTACTTTTTAAAGTACAATAAAATATCAAAACCAATGGAAATTCGTTAATTTACAAGTTAAAATCTAAAAATGTAAATATACTAAATTCAAACTCTCATAAAAAATGAATGTTTCATTCCGGTAAATTTTTTTTTTTTGTTTAAGCTTGAACAATTTGTGTGGAATCTTCATTAAAATGTCTAATGTTAGGTATGGAAAGAAATACTTTTAAGAATTTCTAACTGAAAAATAATTTGAACATTTTCGAGATTTTGATGAATTTTGTAAACATTTGAACTTTAAATGCACATAAAAAACAACCGTGCCTTACATGTATATTTAATATTTTTGAACTTCCCCTAAATTACCTTATGAGGAACCTTGCATTAAATTTTCAAGCTTTTTGTGTGAAAAAGTTTTTATTCAGAATAATTAAAAAAAATTCTCAAAGCGATAAATATCTCAAAAATAGTTTGAACATTTTAACACTTGAATAGTTTTTTACTGGAAAACAGTCATTTTATCATTTGGTGAAATATAGTGTCTATAGTTATTAGTTTGTGAGTTAAGCCCAAAGTAAAATCGATTTTTTCAAAAAATGTTTGGTATAAAAATTGCTATTTTTTTTTGTTTCTCCTCACGCTTTCTATATTACTGAGAATTGTAAAATTCGACATCTTAAAAGTACCAACTATATTCACTTTTCTATTAGAAAAGATGCTGATAAATGGAACATTTTTATTACGTCAAATATTGATGACAGTTCGGACAGACAGAACAAAAAGAACACACATCATTGTAAATACAATACATTCCATCGCACCTTTTAGAATTTAAAATGTAAATATATACACATATAAACAAGGAACATGAAACATAGGTCACAAATAATGATATAAAAACTAAAATGGGTTGCGACTTAAAAGTCCAATAAGGTCGAAAACCACTGAACTATGTATAGTTAATTATCTGAAAGTAAATTAATTTCATACAATGTTTATTGTTCGGTTGTTTTGTAGAAAAGGTTTGTCAATAAATATTGTACCTACGATATAATTGCACGTCGTACCTATTTATGTATCGAAAAATTCAAATTTACATAATATTGAACAGTTTGTTAATACGACCTATATAATATTTGTTGAATATATATGTAGGTAGATGCTCAGTTTTCATTCTACGAGTAATAATGGGTTGTGATAATATAAATCCAGTATCTACTAAGAAAGTTTTAATGCTTTTATTTTTATTTCACCCATTATTGATTTTCGTTATAAAAAATGAATAAAAGTGTTGGGCATTTTTTTAAAATTTACTTTGATAATTGTTATCAATTTGTTGGTTAAAATGGTAAACATAATAAAATATAATATTTGATTAGCAGATATATAGGTGCATGGGTAATAATGATACTCATTTACCATAATAATTTAAAATATATGAATTTATTATTTAATATATTTACAAAACAGTCACAAAACAATAACAAACACGTCATAATAATATAATATGATAAACAGGTCGTTCACCAGTTCTGTAATTTTGTTGCTATAATGTTATAATAAATTACCTCCATAAATAGGTAGGTATGTAGACACAATGAAGAACAACGCGTAAGTTAATTAACCAAGACAATTAGCATTAAGTATGAGCATTGTAAGACGATATGAAACGTCGACTGGTATATATCCTAAGTTAAATAGTATATTTTTTACTTATAATTACTGCAAAACTGTTAGTAACTATAAAAGTATACACACAACATTTTATGTATAAAAGCTTTCAGTTAATTATAATACATCGTGGTAGTCATTTTTAAAAACAAACGAACATTTTTGTAATCCTAAGATATTGATCATTGAACCAAAGGTTAATTGTTGTTTAAAGAACAAGAGTGGTGCGACACGATGGAAGCTGAGTTAGGGTGAGTATCTAAGACATTTCCACAGCAATTCTCCGATTGTTAAAAAGTTAATTGCGTAAAATGAAAAAAAACTAAGAATTTGATACCCTATAGTACACAAATAATGGTAAAAGAAAAACTTTAATAAAAATAAGACTAATAATATTACTATGATGAAAAATAGTTATCAATTTGATAAGTAGAGTATAATAGTCTTATAATTTAAAAACACTTAAAGTCTTCTAACACTGCATGGTACATTCTAAACCACTGAAAATATCGCAATTGGAAACATATGCTGAGGACATATTATGCTTACGGTAAAAATTCACCAGCATTGTTAAAAAATTAAAAAATGTCAAACAATTCTAATACGTAATAGCTATATGAACGAGCGTAGTACCTACGACGTATTGTTATGTTATCTAAAAATTCTAAACGTATGATTTAAACCGGCTGTTATCGGCTTTTAATATCGTTATATGCATATTCTGATAGGTATATAACATTTACTTACCTAAATATGAAAGATAGGAAGATGAATGAATTAAAAATTTCATAAATGGTCTTTCCATTACTTTTCCAATCTGAGCGCCGGGTGCGTATAAGTACACAAGACAGTAGAATGGAAAAAAGTAGACGATTTTGATGATTTCAATTATTTGCTTGTAAAGTCGTAAACGACGAAATCCTGGAAGACCTTCATACCAGACGGTTGCCAATAGTTGTTGTATATACGGATGTGCTACAAACTAAACCAAGTTTATTACAGTTTTCGTATATAAATAATACATAGATTAGGGGGGAAATGTCAAGAGGGATGGGGGTTAAATACCTAACCACCCTTCTTGCTACGTCACCGTGTATAATATTATATTTTATTAAATATTATATTAGAACTAGGAAAATATCAAACGATTTTTGATGCTTATTAATATAGTTAGTCAATTACAAACTTACGTTTTTTTGTTTATATTTTATGGCAAGCTCGACGAGTCTTAGTTTCATACAACCTATGCTAGGAGCATTTTCTGAGTCATGCTTTAAAATCACATCTAGTTCATAGGAGCTTCGAGTTTGTCGAAGCAGATCAACAGCGAATTGTTCACATTGTTGTCGGAGCTCCTATATGAATTACATGAAAAGATGAACAATAGTTATTGAAAATATATTTAATTTATTACATTCATTATAATGAATGTAAAATTACTGTTTATCTAAAATTAGCCGTTAATATTCTCAGAAAATTTTAGAAGTTAAAATTTAAGATACTTGCAGGGAAGTAAAAAGTGTGGTACATGTTAGAGCGTGGTTATATAATATAATTAAGGCCATTTATAAATACTATTTTTTTTTTTGACCTATGAATACATTGTATAATATTATTATAATAAGTAGTTACTGATTAGGTTTGGTTAATCCTTATTATAATATTCACAAATATAATCGTATTGCCTATTGGTATATTGGTATCAACGTAATTTTTAAAACTATGAATTATATCAGCTGTATTTTCAATCAGATTCTCGGTGGAACATTTTCGATTCAAAAATGTATAGATCAATCATAGTTAACTATACCTGCTTAAACTATACCCGCATAGATATTTTTATTTTATTTTATCATAATATGTAAGAATATTCATAAAATCTTAATTCATATTCTGCTCTATTTATGCGTGGACATAGGAGATGATGATTTGAACTTTAGCTTCTTAAGAGGTTCCCATTTTAGTAAGTTTATAAATACGAAATTTGATATAAATTTTATTTTTTATCATTTTAATTCAACAATAACCTCTATATAGTCTGGATTGAGAGCTAAATATAAGCATTTTAATTATATAGACACAATAGAAGATTAAAAACAAAAAAATAAATATATTTACTCGAGTATTCCTATAAATTATAAATTTTTAATAATAATAATAATCTCATAATTATTTATAAAAGAAAAATAATGTGTTGGAAATATGAAAAAAAATATGAAACTTTAAATCTAAGACTGAGAAAAGTAGATAACCACTCTGATTAAATAAAGTACACTATCATTATTGAGTATAAGGTACTGTAATGTAAACTGTGTTAAATTTGAATTCATAATTGCTTAATCATTTAATATGTTAAATGATTTTACCTATATTACTAAGTATGCTTTAAAGTTTATGATGTACTTATATTGCTGTTATTAGAGTAATTTAATTTATTAGTGGCGATTAAGCTAGATTGAATTAATTGTTGCCGAAAACATTGAATTTATGACCTATATTACATAATTATAATAGAATAGAATATGCAGGTATATCATACATTATTGTTATTAACTTTTGAACCACCGCTGACTTATCGTAGAACGGTGTGATTAGGTTCGTGTTATAAATAGACAATAGCATTTATTAATCTAAACGTTTTGAAAATGTCATTAACTGATTGTGTATAATATACACATATAATATAGTCAGTCAATGACTATATTTTATATTATAAAATATAATAATATAAAGTTTCAAGTCCCCACAAATAATAGCTTTGAATTACAACAAATAATAACTAAAATCTTCGTTTAAATATCTAAATTTTCTAAGTTAGAACTCTAGATGACTAAAAAAATAAATTGTTTTTAAGTATTTTTTATATTTTTTGGTTTCAATATGTGAACTGCTTATGATGTGGAACTTTAAATTCAATTTTCAAGTCTTAGTTATAAAATCCCTATGAACATTTTATATGTAGATAGTTTTTGTGAAGTTTGTACGCTGTGCAATAAGTGATTCTGGAGTTATTGTCTCTTAAGTGCACACCTGGTGACGTGGCAAAAACCAACAACAAAATGTATGAAAAATGAAAAAAACGTCTAAAAACGATTTAAATACTATTGAGTGTTTCATAATTACTAAGAAAACCAAAAAATAAATAAATAATAAAAAATAGAAAAAAAGAAGGGGTTCTTGAATGGTTTAGATTCATAATTGGACAAGGTAGGCCCAACCTAGGTATGTGCTCAATCAGGGATTTTGAGTTTTACGATGGACACTTTTGTTTTTAAACCGTTGCTATCGGTTATAAGATAAATAATTAGTAGAAATTAATATTTATTATTTTATTGGTTGCCAAAGGTTAATCGGGTACATCAGGTACAAGCATGCATCAAATTTAATTTTCACACATATAGCCGCTCATCGGCGTTGTCCGCGATCCGACATTCCGACGTAGTCGGATTGCCTACCAGAGTGGCTGAGTGACTTACTGCAGTGAGTTACACACAATAGGAGTTGAATAATCACAATTTTTTTAAGAGTTGTCATATTTTACGAGAAATAAAATAATAAAAAAAAAAAGAAGGTAAATAATAAACATCTGATTTAAGAATTTCATTTAGAGAAAGCAATAACTACACACGAGCGAAGCCGGGTTATTCAGCTAGCATGTAAGTAAAACTTTGTATGACCTTTGGGCCTTGATTATACCATATTGATATTATATTGAAAACGCTAATATATAAACATTTGATAAAAATTACAAGCATCTACAAGGTTATTTGTTATCGAATTACAATAGGTAATTACTAAGGAAATCTAAGTTGAAAACAAGTTTTGCTTAAAAATGCTGGTGTTTCTCTAAAATCTGTTTGGTTTTCCCCTATTATTTCGGAAAGTACTGGGAAATTTTTAATTCTGCCGTCCAAAAAGTACCAACTAGATTCACTTTCCCGCGAGAAGAGATATTGAAGTTGAAATTCAAATTCATTTTTTCTAACCTACATCGTATACATCAACACAAAACACGGCTCGTTGTAAGATCAATACATTCATCACTCATTCTGCTCAGAATGTAAATAAAAGAAAACGTTGGCTGCAATAACGAAAAGTCGTCAGGTGTGAGGTTGTATTTCACCCGTGAAATCGGACAATATCACTGAACTTGCGATTTCATTAATCGTAAATGCGTTACCAAGTATTCGTTCTTGAATTCTTTTTCGATTCTGGCCAACCTTCTCAGCTCCCACGACAGCTGGAACGCGGTGAGTATTGGATCAGCTGACGAAAGTGCGATCAGCGACGGACTGGCCAGTGCTCTATATTCGTTCACTCGACACATCGAGTATCGCAACGAATCCATTTTCGAAGATGTAATACACTTCTCACACCCACACCTGAACAAAACATTATTATAACTATAATTATCATCGTTTGTTTTTTTATTTCTGATACAATTATATTATTATGATATAAGTTATAATTAATATAATAATCTTAAATTAGGTTTATGAATAAAAAACATAATATGGTATAAACTTTAAATCTGTATACTTCAGACACGTGCTAGTAGCAGCTATAATACTTGGTTATGCACAATGACTGATTGTTAGAGTTCGGGTGTTTATGAGCTAAAAAATAGTAAACAATGACCTACAAATTTAAAAATGTTAAAGCCATAAAAGCTCTTTTTATATAGTAATTTAATGCGTTTAAATGTATAAATCAAAATTTATTTAAATTAAACAATAATATTCAACGAAATTAATAGTATACTCCTAGATCTGTGTTATAATTATTAATATTTATTTGTTAAATTTGAAACCAATTTTTTTTTTAATGAATAATTTAAAAATGCTTTAAAATTATTAAATTTTTAAAATGTTTTAATTGCTAAGTTTGGTATAAATAAAAAACGAAAAAGTCGTTATTTTACTTTAAATTTATTAAAAATTACTAACAAATTTGTTTAAAATGTCAAAAAAAAATAGTTATTTAGATTAAAATAATATAGACTCAATTTTTAGCAAGGAAATCATCGTCTAAGATGCTAAAAAAAAAAATTAAAAAGTAATCTTCTTTTAAGACATGACTAGTAATGACGTATGTGAGAACGATAACATACATATATACATTAATTGTATTAGTAGGTAGGTAGGAAAGTACTAATGTTATAGATATTTAAATTGGTGATGTAGCATGTATAATAATAACAATTTAAATGTAATAAATATTAGAAACTAGCAATAGATAAAATTGAAAAAAAAATTGATAAATATTATATAACTCTTATTTTGACGAATAGGTTGTACTTATAATTAATATACATTTCAAGGAAGGAACCTATGGCATTGGGTGTGATCCAGTTGTTTGGTTTTTAATTAAATATATTATTAACTAATGCTCATTAATTCGAGACTAGAATATTATTTTACTCGTATTTAAATAGGTATATCGGTTAACCATTCGATACGGGCAAAAACAATAAAATATACGTTGTTTACGTTATGTATGAAAATAAGAATTATCTAATATACGAGAAGACTAGAAAATAATATATAGGTACCACGTGCAAAAATATTAAATAATTAATACATTAAAATGTATAGGTAATAAAATAAAATCGGTACTGTACACGATATTATACGGGCCAATGTAAAACTTTAAACGAGCTTTCTTTGAGTTACTGCAAAATGTATACAGGGTGATTCACCAAGCATATTAACACCCTTTTTCTTCAATACTACAGTTTTCAAAATCTGCTTTTGGAATTTTTAAATATACTTAAAGACGATATTTTCAAAAAATTAATTTGTTTTTTACTACTTAAGGAATGTCCAGTGCGAGGTACAATATTCTGTTTTTAAAACGAAACCTCCCTTTTGTACGGTGAATTATTTAGTGGATAATTTTTGTGAAACTGTTGACGTACCAAAATAAAAATGATATAATTTACAGTAAAAATGGGATTCTTATTTGAAAATCGGAAGTATATACCTCCAAAGTACACTTCTTAACTGGAACAAAAAATCTCAAGAATTTGAAAGCGGGGTTTTAAAAATTCCAAATATCAGATTTTGAATAGGTTGTTATATTATTAAATAAAAAAAATGGGTCGAGCACTCGAACATGCTTATTTAATCACTCTGTGTAGTAACCATATGAATTAAAAGATAACTGTTTTCCAATTTTCGAGAAACTATATAATTTTGTGTTGATAAATTATATAAATAAACCATTTCAATTTTTAACTCACAACATAATTATTAATTATCAAGGTACTCAAAACGTTAGAAATTCAAATAGCAGGTAACTTTCATTCACTCTTATAGTAGTTTGACCTTTGAATGAATCGTATAACTATCGCTATGATACACACTCTATATCATATACAGCAACACATGTATCATTGAATGTAATAATGACTTTATTATACTTGAAACTATATATAACTAGTAATTATACTTTTAAAAATGTTATGGAAGATGCACTCTACTTATATTATATACGTTTGTTTTATTAAGTGTAACTGTTATTAATGACCGACTGACATGAACAATGTCAAAGTGCATATGTAATTCTGCAATTATAGATATATAAAATCAATATAATCTGATCGAAAATTTGATAAAAAATTAGGTAGTAAAAAACATGTACAATATTTGTTGGTGACAATTTTTTTACAACGACGTCACGTGTAATAATTAAGCTTGTACGAATGACGATTAAATGAAGTTTCTC
The DNA here is from genome assembly GCA_027563435.1 of Nasonovia ribisnigri. NCBI lineage: Eukaryota > Metazoa > Arthropoda > Insecta > Hemiptera > Aphididae > Nasonovia > Nasonovia ribisnigri. The sequence continues at coordinate 65,728 of JANEHU010002282.1, read as the reverse complement.
TGTAGTTAAAGTCATTTCATCCGCCAGTGAAGAGTTCCTCGAATCTTATCCATAAAAATGTTTTGTGTCTGAAGTATAATTTACCCTTAATTTTAAAAATAATATGACCTAGTCCGCAGCTGTTGACCAGCCACTTTGTATGCGTATAATATTATAACCGTCTTATACATTTAAACAATATTGTAACGGTTATCGACAACGCCGAGATTGTAATATTCATGACGTAATCGTACAATATATGTAGTAATGTGTGGTGGGCATGAGATGTAGTTTAAACAATTTAAAGACGTGGAGATAAGAGAATTTATCTAGGAAAAAATTGTTCGATTGTTGAATATAATATATTAGTAACTAGTAAAGTAACAGAAGACAAAAAGGAAGAAAGAATAAAAAAAATATACGTTGGACAGTTGTCGAAATAAGCACGCGAATACACGATTTAATATAGGTCATACAAAATAATATTTAAAAGAAGAGCTTCACCGCTCACCGCATTAACAAAATATGGTCAACACAGAGAATTTGCTTCAAGCAGTTCCAATTTTGCATTGTTATAGATTTAATTACTTATTAGAGTAAATTACATATTTGATATTATCAATCATAAAAGTAAGAACTAAGAACATTATTCGAGTTCTCTTGTTTTTTTTTACGATATTTTAATTTTAAAACAAGTTTTTAAATAAATATTCTAACTAGGTAGGTACTTATAACTTGATTAAAAATTTAAATATAAACCCAACAAGGAAACATAGATAATTTTCTTACCTTTAAGTTTCATTTAATCAGCATTTTATAATTTCTTTATAATATTAAAGCTAACAATACAAAATCGGAACTGCTAAACCCAGTGGCGTATTTAGGCCCTCCACAAGTATTTTTAGGCAACTAGCTAAACGCAAATTCACCATGTCGTATGATGTTGTAAGACGGAAACAATACAAAATATGAGATGTGGCGTCTACTTAAAACGATCACGATAGCTAATAATATAGGTTTACTTGATTGTATGCGGCATCGGAAGTGTTGCTCCTCGGTCCAGCAACATTTTGATGATCTCATAGTTATTCTTGTGTGCGGCCAAAATGAGAGGCGTGATGTCAGGAGTGAAATAAGCGGTGTTCCAATCGACTTTTTCCCAACTCTAATACAATATTACTATGATTAGTTACGTGCCCGCGTAATATAATATTGGTTAGACACCGGTAAACCAATCCAAATTCTGAATTCTGGTATACTCGCATCGACGAATATCTACTTCAATTATTGACAGGCATAATATTATAATACCGGTATTACCTATAGGTACTAGATATAATTATTATTATATGAACATTATTGGTTACACCTTATTATTGTCAGGCGTCGGTATCAGTTCAACTATATTAATAATTTATAGTAAACTGGTCTAACTGGTCAGTGTGTCAAACTCGTGGTGGCGTGAAGGAAGTCTACAGAGTTGTTTAAGAGGCGGATACATTTGAGTTTTTAAAAGGATGTGGGTGTTAGTGCGCGGTAGCCCGATTTATTGGTATTTATATTGTAATGAGCAATAACGTTCATGCGATTTTTCATAACTTCGTTAACATCCGTTCTCATAGTAATAATATACAATTTGTAGAAGTCATTCGAGGCAGATTAAGAGTAGGAGTATAATATAATACATTTATTAACACTATAATACTGCCAATCGATGAGTATCGGATGATAAATATGTTGTACCATTTTTTTTAATTGACAAGCTAAACAAGGATTGTCGGTATCAAATCTATAAGAAAATAAATTTTTTTCGTTATCTATTGATTATTTTATTACTTATTAGTTATAGCGTCAGAAAATTATTCAAACAAAAAACGACAGGTAAATATTAATATATTATTGAAAATTAGAAAGTAATGTATTTAAATGTTCATCTTGAATTCTGGCTTGCCGGTATAGTGGCAATATATAATATGAAATTTGAGAAGAAACGTTATAAGGAGCGAAAATTGGGCATGTCGTTTATAAATAATAAATACATATTTTTATAATTAACGTTTATATAAATATAAATTGTTTGACCAACACTATTTTGTACATAATAACAACAATGTTATTATTTTATTATATATAATTAAACACAAGGTTAAATTATTAATTGTCTCTAATAAATAAATAGTTGCAGTTTGTTTATAGTAATTATACAAACAAATAACATGAAATCCTAACCATCACATCATACACAATAATATATTATATTATTATGAACACCTACAATGTGTGCATCGTGTGTATAGTGTGCATAAACAATCAGAATATTATTTAATGCATTTCTCGATAGTGTAATATGATTTGTATTTTATACAGTTGTCGTAAAATGTTTTCAGACTATTATACGGTCATGTTTCTAAACGGATAGTTATTTAGACGTAGATCGATTGTAAATTTTTGACGGATAGAAAATGACAGCTTAAGTTAAATTGAATAAGACTATACGTTTCACAATCACTCACGTATGGTTCGCCTTCCGTATGCACCAGCTCCTCGTATTGGAGAAGGAGCTCTACAGCCTCGACAAACTCAGCATTGATGGCGTGCAACAGATTGTCCTTGGGTCCAACGCCCATTACAACCAGCATTTCGAGCATTTCCAAATTTTCGGCTTCGATCGCTAGATTTATGGCACCACGACCAAAAGAGTCGACGCAGTTGATGTCTATGTGCCCTGATCGAAAGGCTCGTTGGATCATTCTGTATACGAAAAAAAAAAAACGGTTTGCTGTGAAATTATTAACCAATACTGTCTCGAACTGAGGTCGGTACAGTCAGCTTCAGCCGTTACTTTTATGTTTTTGAGGAAGTATAAATCACAAAATCCAGATTTTTATATTATGATATATATTAATACGTGATTCATATCAAATATATAAATGATCGGTTTCATTTTTTTTAATACAAAAATTGATTAGATTTACTCAATAGGTGGCACTTCACTAATTTTGAACAACGACAAATATGAAATGAATGTTTTTCCCTCGCGCAGTATGTGTATACAGTCCATACAGAGTGATTTAGTTAGCATGCTCACCCAAATTTTTTCCTTTAAAAATGATTTATTCAAAATTCTGATTTTTGGAATTTTTAAATAAACTTAAAGATTTGTTGTACTATCTACTTAAGGAAGGAATACTGTTGTAATGAAAACTTCTGATTTTAAAATAGGAACCCCTTTCATACATAAAATTATCCACTAAATAGTATACAGAAGAAAAAGAGGGAGTTATTTTATTAAAATCAGACGTATCTATTGCAATAGTATAGTACTCCCTAAGTGGGTACCTAACACAAAAAATCTCAAAAAATTGAAAATATGCTATTTAAGATTATTTAAAAATTCCAAAAATCAGATTTTGAATAACTGCATTATCTAAGAAAGAAAAGAGAGTGAGCTTGATTAGTGAATCAGCTTGTATGAAACACCTCTGTGGGTTAATAATTATTGTGTAAGCAATATAGTTAAGAATACTTCTAAGAAATACTTAAAATGAATGCCATGTGATGAAAAACGTAGATTTCGTATTGTTCAATATAAAAAAATTATTTAGTTAAGTCCAAATATGAATATTAAACGATTTATTTGTTCAACTCATAAATTAAAAATGTGCTTTAGCACTTTTTCAAAATAACATGCAATATAGCTATAGTGTTCCCCTATCAATGTCATTGATAGTTATGTCGTTTTACCTAATATGGAAATATTATTTATTGAAAAATGGTTCAAACTAATTTTCAATCTATATATTATAAAGGCGTAGTTTGATTATACCAATGGACATAAATTAAATCATATTCTCTCTTATGAAGTACCTATGTATGAGAATTTTAACTGTGTCCAAGAACGGAGTTTTTTTCAAACCTATATAAAACATATTTGTGCATAGACAGCAAACTAGCAGCCTTTGATCTACACAATATATATATATATATATTATATATAAATAAGGTGTATGACATCCTTTTAATAAGTATAAATTAGAGGCCAAGGCCCAAGACTAATACGCATCGACACTAAACTCATAGAAAGGGAGGAGATTCAGTGGAAAGCTGAATTGTACCATATATATTGTATTTTATACATTTTAAGTCGTCTGTAATGCAATAACGCAGCGTGTTTATGTCACGTGTCATGTGTGTGCGGTAAATATGGTAATTACAAAATATCATAAGCTCGTGTGGGCGAACGAGTGAGGGGAAAGGTCAAATTGCACTAAAGACAGAAAAAGGTAATAATCGAATTGCACTCGTACCGATAATTACATAAAAGTGTACAAAACAATTTACTTACGAAGATCAGTCGACAGTCGTAAGAATAATTTATATTTTTCTAACAGTTTATTGTTTTTATTACAGTAGTTACATACTTCCGCCATATAGGTAGCTAAAATTTCAAAATAACGATATAAAAATATATTTTTTTTTTTCAAAATGAATATCAGTAATAACATAAAAACGAGTACTATTTTCAAATAGTTAAGTAAAATTTTAATACTACATAGATACTTTTTCAAAAGTACCACTTATAGTGATGGCCAAACCAAGACCAAGACCGAGACTATGGCAGTCTTGGTCTTGGTCTTGCGGAGCCATTTAGTCTTGGTCTTGGTCTTGGTACTGCACTCCAAGTTTTGGTCTTGCTGCAAGACTCTTGCAATATTTAAAAAAAAAAATTATATCCCTATTTATGCTATGAGTTTGTAGAATTTGTTAATTGTTAGTTGTTACCAGATAACCACATAATAAATCTATAGTAATTATCAATTTATGGTTAATTTAAAAAGAATATTACATTTTTGAAAAGTTATAAGTATCTGTTATAACTTATAACTTATAAGTAAAAATAATTAAAATATTTATTATAGACCAATCCTGTAAAAACCATTTAAATAATGATTTTAATAGGTACCTAGTAATTATAATATATTATAAGAAAATATAGTCTAAAAATTATTTTTTCATATTTAATAAAAAAAAAAAAAAAAATGTTACTTCAAAATACTAAACATGTATTATAACAAGCTGTAATTAAAGAAAAATATTTTACAAAAATCATGAATATAACAGTAAATTGCTCGCACATCAACATTTGTGTCATATTTAAAAATAATTCCATAAAGTTTTGTATTGCTATTTGTTAAAAAAAATAACATTAAATATTGTAAGACTGCAAGACTCTTTCAGTCTTGCATATATTTTGCCCATGACTAGTACCTATAGTATCAAAATACTTATTTATGTTTATTTCTATAATAATATAGTGTAATGACGTCATGTGATACAAACCGTCAGCCACTAGGTTTTCAAATAAAATTAAAATGTATAAGTTCTGGAGTGAACGGATCGAGTGCAATTTGAAAATGTTGGTTCAGGTAAAGACTAAAGAGTGCACTTTAAGAATCTCTGTGCAGCTGATCGGGTAAGATATACAGAAACGTGTTCAGTAATCAGTATCATAATGTTTAGTCATTATATGAGGTGTACGAATGCAGACATGTCTTAACGCCGATAACCACATTTTAACAAACCAAAGCAGTGGTTTATACAAATTAAATAATACTTACTCGAAAAAATATCTAAACAAAACAACTAACACAAATACTCATAAATAACACTTATACTTAATGATCTTTTTATTGGATTTATATATAGGTACATATACTAAATTAATTGATTTATCCCAGCTTCTAGTAATTCTGATAATTGGAGTATACCTACATACTGTAAACTATTGCGTTAGTAATGTTAAACCACAAACGAATTGTATTTTAAATAATTTACGAGTAAATAGTATTTTAAATTACATGTCAGTGTCAAAGTTCATCCTATATAATAATATGTAAACCTAATTAGTTGAAAAAAAAACACTTTAACGATTGGAAATTAAAAAGATTACGAAAAAAAAGTAGTTTGAATAATTGAATAATATTCAGCATAATATTATATGTGCGTTAAATTGAATACCTACTACAAAAGATATTATTGAAATATCTCTTTATAGGCAATAATTTGTAGCATAATATTTATTATCATTTTCTACTGTTCGAATAATTATTATTGATCGTTCGATTTATAATTGTTATGATTAAAAATTAACAAAAAAAGTTGTCGAAGAATGCATTATTACCTATAAAAGCACTTTGCATTAATTGTAAATTCAAGAAATTAATAACTAAAATACTAAAAATTAAAATACACATTTGTATAATTGTCTGTTGAAGTTTTAACAAAAAACTACGGTCACTAGCCTACTTTAAAATTAATAATATTAAATATAAGTTTTAACTGAAACGTACATTTAATAACTAATAACAGCATTTACAGTTAATTACATTTTTGGCTTTAGTTCATTATATTAAGGAAAAATATATGAATTGCAGCTCCTGTGTTTTCTTTATAAGAAACTAACTATAGGTAAATACTAAGTACTCGAAGTATAAATACTCGAAAGATATATTGTATTTCATAAAAAATCCGTCAAAATAATGGTTTATAGAGTATAAAATAATAACTATTTTTGAGTATAAACCTAATTGCTATATACTTACTACGCTCAAAATTATACTTTAACTGCATATTCATTTTTTTCTTACTACTTTAAGGATGACGACTTCTGCAATTTTTGCATATAGATATATAGCCTAAACCACAGTTCACCATACAAAAATAAATACAATTATATTAATATTTAGTAGTCTCAAGTTTGTGATTTCACTAATATTTTATGTCAATTTAATATTGCAATTGTATTTTTAAAATGAAAAAAGTATTGTGTTTAAATCAATATATTATAATCGTCAGACCAACTCATTTTTTATTTAAGTATAAACGTAAAAAATATCCACTCGGTAGTAGGTACATAAATAAAATATATTATTATGATTTATGTATTTAATATTCTATAATGCTGTTAATTTATTCGGATTTATAATAAATAATTGTAAGCTGAATCACTGGTTTCGGTGTGACCATAATCTCGAGATCAAAGTCATCCGTTAATTGTTATGCAAGATGTCAAAACTCGTGCACTTAAATACGCGAACAATATACCTACTTTACTTTCGTTCCATTTGAAATCAATAAAAATAAAAGCTAACAAATGAGTTTCTATCGAGTTTTTTTCGGTAAAACGAGATCTCATGTCATAATATCAAAATTATAATATTCTGATGACTAAGTGAGGATTTATAGTATACGCACGCGGAAATAATTGTTTCAATATATAGGTACGGCCAGTTGAGATGTAAATAAATAAATAATTACAAAATGTAATAATATTATTATCGTTGTTAAGAACAATAGAGCCCGAAACGTCTTTACAATCAACTAATCCGCTCGATAGCCAATTTAACGAAAAATGCATGATGCGCACGGCCAGTGCATCGTAAGCATATTTTAGTGCACGCCATATAGGTTACAGTTGTATACTTGTGTTATAGTATTATAATATTATAATTATTATTATGATATTGTACATTGGATCGATGTCTGAGTGATCGTCATCCGGCTCATGACAATTGCATTATTTATACGAATATCCTATACATAAAAATGGTTTTTAAAAATATATCATCAACATCGCTGGTCTTGACACGATCACACGACTGCAGCAGTCAATTCGTCGACTACCGCGCGCATTTATAAATCAAACATTATACATTGTTGAATTATTATTCAGTGCAATCGCGATCATTAATACCTATTTTTGGTTTATAGAAAAGCAGATGTTCTTTCGTAGGACCAGTTTATAATAAGTATATAATATTTCTTACAATATACATAATATACAAATAACTAATAAGTTAAATATTAATATTCTCTGTAAAAATTTATATTTTTCAATCCAAGACTATACCCTATATAGTAGTAACTTTTACAAAGATTATAACCTTAATATGTTTGTTTATGTTTAATAACAAAAATATTATTGAAACTTCTGAATATAACCATATTTAATAACTACAAGATTTAATAATTTAAAAAACCAAAATATATTGTAAACATAATCGTAATAGATTTTATATTTTATTTGTATTCTGTACAGTTTGGAATACTTTAAAAATTAATTTAGATTCTTTTGGTAACAATTATATATTTTTTAAACGGTACATAAATACTAAAGATTTTGATAATCTCTCACTTAAAATTATGATATAAATTCAAATTTAAGTTCATAATTGTATGACATAAATTGTTAATATGTTGTATTTTATATTATTCTATTTTTCTGTTAAATATTACAATTATAACTCCTACTCACATCATAGCCATAGGCTAAAGTGAGTAAACCCATACTTTTGTATATTCTTTTTAAAATTGTTATCATTGATGTAATTATTGAAATAAATTAATAATAATATATAGATCTGTGTGTTGTCTTTGCGATTCGAACGTTCGTCGTACACTCGTACCTATAGAAGGAATACCTACTACGCACCTATCCCAATGATTTTTACAGTTCTTTTTCCTCTTATAACGTAGATAGGTGCCTTCTAATGAGTATAATTATCATAGGTACCTATACCGGTTTATCATAATATCATTATAAGATATAATAAATATCATTACGACTCACATTCACTATACATATATAATACTACACCGAACGAAAACGTGCGCACCGGACTAAAATCCGAATTGCGTAATCGACGCGTAACGGTAACTAGGTGCACGTTTTCGTTGGCGGTTATTGCGTACACACTTGTTGTACACAATATAATATTATAATATGATGTATGTAATAATATAATGCACAATATTAAATCATATTTTACCTAAATATATATGAGTTAAGATAATTATTCAACAGATATGAGATAGTAGATATATGGCATGTGCTCGGGGTTAATAATAGTATTATAATATGTTATGAACGGTGACATCGCAATGGAATTTAATATAATATGTCATATTAAATAATCAGAACCACCGCACCACGCCGTATACTATATCTTTATGATAGTCGGCGCCCAAAGGACGGGGATGATAAAAAATAAATATAATACTGCGTGCACTATCTTTCCCGCAAACGTTTTTTGTATATTTTTTTAAAACATATCATAATATGATAATAATATATGTTTGTGACACATTAATTCTGTGTTTTGATAATTAAATTATGATTAAAAGTTCTATAAAAATATGCATTCAAACAGAATTTAAAAGCTTACACTTTTGAGTTTTGACTATTAAAATAAAAATACATGCATTAAATACTTAAAAATGTATTTTTCTGATCTTTATAGCGAAATTGAATCACAAATCTTAATAATTTGCCAAGTAATTTTTTTACGTAATATTTTAAAAAAAGTACTTGATATTTTTCCTCTGCAAGGTTCTATCTATGAATTATAAATATGTTTTTGAGGGAGGGTATTACCATCGTAAAAATAATAAATGTTATAAGTCTTACGAAAAACGGTCAGAAAAAAAAATTGTAGCCAGCCCAACACATGTTAACTGTATAAATATTATCTAAATTATAAATAGTATTGTAATCTAATTTTTATTTGGAAATTTGTATTTTTTTTTAATTTATCGAAATATTAGATACCACGCATAATGGATATCTGGGCATAGTAGAATAATTGGCATTGAATTGATCAAGTAGCTTTCAACGCGGAGCCGACCACCAATCCTAAATATAAGGTAGCACATATGCGGAATTGAAGAAACAAATACAACTTACCCTAAACCTCAAACAGCAAAAACATTGGAAAAAAAAACACCAAACTAAGTACAATAAAAAAAAAAACCATTCAAAAATGGCAAAACCCAGGCTTAAAAGGAAAACGAAACCTGTATTAATGGAATGTCCTACAGCAGTAATACTAACTTCTGTTTTTTTTTTTTTTTTTTAATGAGAACCCCCTTTATACAATCAATTATTTAGTGGATCATTTTTTTGAAAATGTTGATGTATGTGTAATGTGTATCTTTTCAAAATTAAGAATAGTAGTTTTGTAGAAGTTATTTTTTGACTTTATTAAGGATAATAGTTCTTAAAATTGTTTTACAATAGTATAAAACATATGTAGGAATAATATTGGATATAGTATTTATTATATTACTTGGACCATTTTTACAAATAATAAATAATAATTTACTAATATTAATTTACTTACATTTTGAAATCACCACAGCTTTCAAATCTTTTTGACGAAAATATTTTTTGTTATTTTAAGGTGTTTTAGTTCATTCGCACAAAATTACTAAACATCCAAACATTTTAATAGTATGGGCATTGCGCCCATATTATACAGATGTTTACAAATAAAAAAAAACATTATTGAAGTTGAACAAACTTCTCGAATGTACTTAATATTACGAGTCATTATCGACTCAAAACAATACGTCATAGGCATTAAACCTAAACCTTAAATCATGATATTTTTAAACATCTATGATTTGAACGCTTTCTTCAGTATAATAATATAGCATAATATATGCGCTCTAACTCTCTAATAATTACAGTTTTATCTTCTTTACTAGATTAGAATGGATAAATAATTGACACACACATTTAACTATTTTTAATTATTTAATGTTTTTGCCTGCACACATGACATGCTGACAGTTTCCTTTATGAATTACAAATTACAACATTACGTACCTAACCTCAACTAACATAATAGGTAGTAAAAATAATAATAATCTTATCAATTCACAAGCAATCACTAATTTACTAATTTTGTATGTTCTCATAATTTTTAAACTACACACCCATTGTGTTTGCAAAATAATTGGATATAATTAGTAGATGTATTCATTATTTGCATTTTGAAAATTATATTCAAAATATTACTACATATAAATATATAATATACTATCGTGTTTGATATATTTTATTCATGTCATTAAAATATTGTGTGTAGATAATTATAAATTATTATTGATTTTTACCTTTTTAACAATATCATTTTTATCCACATAAAAAGGCATTTGTGTTTTCCCACCGAATATACTTAGAGCAAAAGTACGTTAAAATAATTAATAATTATAGTAAGTGATAATGTTATAAGTAAAATTATGCGCATTATTGAATATAGTTCGTAAATTATTTGTTATTCATTTAGTCGAAATTTAGATATTAAACCCGTTGCTTACCGATAGGTTATCATTTTTATTAAATTATAAACTATATTTTAAAACTTGATTGTCAATAATTATAATAATAGATATTTTATGTGTTGTGCAACTTGTTTTTTGTAGATTATTCAACGTAATATATTTCATTATTTGTTTTAGTTTCTACTTCACTTAATTAGTTATTATAAGTAAGTTCTTAATGTATAGGACTTACAGTATTAAACAAATGTTTTTTTTGCTCAAATATACAATAACTTGTTTTTGGTCAAATAATTTTTGGGTTTTATTCATTGGATTCTAACTTTTAAGGATGTCGAAGAGTTTTTCGCACGTCATATTAACTTAAAATTAACTATATTATATACTAAAATGAAACTAAAAAAATTATTATTTTTTTGTTAGAAACAAAATTTACTTAAACATATCTAATAATTATTCTAGACATTTCTTTTGACTAGAGTTTTATACAAATGTATTCATTTTTCATATTTCACATACAATACCTATGATATATCCCTTCCTATTATTTACATTTAACTACTCTTTAACTACACATAGGTACCAATTACCAACTATAATCATTACAGATTTATAAATAAAATATAGTGTAGTTAAATACATCTCTCTTAATTGTATCACTAACCTATGGTTGTATACATTAATTGGAAAATTGATTATTCTCCAATACCTTTGAACTTAATTTAAAAAATATATTTTCAAACATAAATCACCGTTTAGCTTCACATACAACTGAATAGACGCATTAACAATGTTTTAGCTTTGATAATAAATAAGTGTTGATTATTCTAATTCTTTCTACAAACACAACTTAACTAACGCCGCCGTAGGTGTTATGATAATACACCTACCTTTTGCATAATCGATGTCCATCCAATCCTTTACGGTTGAATCAATAACTCAATTAATTATTATATCATTCATACAAGTAATTATATTTGTTTTTGTACGGATTTCAGTGCTATTGGTTCCCTACTGTACACGTGATTTCGTTTTCGTTCATAAAGAGCGGCTGCAGAGTTTTATTCTATACAATTTATTATAATAAGGTATAAAATTTACCAAAGGTTTTTGACTTGTTGTACGCGATACAATACCACTTAATCACGCCTTTATATTAATAATTAATATAGTTGTATAGATAATAAAAAAATTCTAAAACATTTTCTGTCCAAAACACTTTATTTTTACATGCATATTATGTTGTATTTAATTAATTCTAAATAGTATTTACCTATAATTTGTATTACTTTAAAATAAATTATGATTAAAAATATAATATCTAGGTAGGTATGCATTTGGTATTAGAGTGTTTTTATTTAAATTATTACTGATTATTACTGTTTAACATTTTGATTCTCATACATTTCGTGTGATTGTTGATTGATAATATTAGAGGTTTTTATAATTTATTTTAATGACACACTCTTTTTATATTTATAACTATTCCAACGAGATACACTTACTGATTTAATATTAAAAACTCCAATACGTCTAAAACATCCGATTGTATTACTTTAACCTTTAACATAACTTTACAATTATATTACCGTATACAAATAATAATGAGCTATAACTTAGTCGACAAAAATTATTAAAATATTTTACAACAACGTATGTGTATAATGTATATGTATATATTGTTAATCTACCTAACAATGTTTTCGGGATACCTGTTGATATTAATTATTTTAATACCAATAATACCAGCAGCTAAACCTATAATATTATTACCTATATAGTATCATAATACGTGCTACCATCTAGCAGACAATTTGTTTCTAGACGGTTGGACCAATTTTAAATACAAAATAATAGTCCATAACGTTTTCTAACAAAGTGAGACTATTTTGTCGGCTAGGCCGTTGCCGATAATGTGACCCGTACATATACGTATAAAAGGTATTATAAAAACAATTTTTTTACGCAACTAAGTTCTTAAATTTCCAAGATCCTCGTTTTGTTGATCATATTTTCTAAAACAGTTTTAAAAAAAAAATATTAAAATTTAATGAAAATCGACCAAGTTAGAGCTAGTTTTTATTTTGAATTTCGTAAGATCATAAGAAACCATCTACGTTCTTATTTTTTATTAAATCATGCGAATTGTATTTTACTAATGCCGTATGCGTAATAGTAACATAACTATTATTCACAGAAATTCAAAATAATAACTACCTAGCTCTAACCTGATCGATTGTCATTACATTTTAATATTTTAAAAAATATGGTCAACAAAACGGCTATCTTGGAAATGTAAAAAACTTAATTGCGTAAAATAATTTTTTGGTAATTTTTGAATTTTTGAAGAAAAAAAATCGAATCTTATGTTAATCAATCAGAATTTCCAAACTCATTACTGTAAAAAAACTGCATTTAAATATATTGATTTCCACGAACCTAAGGGTGATACGGGACTATTGGGACATACTATATATTGTAATGGTGCAGCAGTCCGCAGACACTTCGTCGATGGTTGCAATCTGTTTCTGTATAATGCGCATTCGTAACATATATTAAATGTTATTAATTTATTATTATTATACGTAATTTATAGCGCGTGCACATAACCTTGACTCATTGGACGCTGGCGAGCAGTTTTAATTCATCCTGCAATATAAATTGGGATCGGATATCACTGGCCGCGGTCATTATGTATATACGACCAAAGGCGAAATCCAATTAATTATTAAACAACCGACGGACGCACACGTCATCGATCCGAATACTAAATCTATGCCTATAATATATGAGCGGTGCTTATATATGAGTGTGAGTAGGCGTGTTGTTAAATAATATTATAATACCTAATAATTTTATATTATTATTTTTTTTTTCTTTTTTTGTATATTATATCTGTGTAATTAAATAACTGTTGAGGTAATATAGTTATAAACTAAAAGCTAAAAAATAAAAAATAATAAAAAAATACCTAATAATAATAATGTAATAAATTATTATAATATACATTATGATGTGTATGGGAACGCGTCGTGTGTGTGCATTTAAAGTCGAATCACAACTTACAAACTTCTAAACATACAGTTTTTTAGGCGAACGGTGTTTTTTACGAGCGGTCGTATTTACAGTGTCCTCTGTCCAAGTGGGGTTACATGTGTCATCATTTATAGCTTTGAACTCGCCGACTCCTTAATATTATATAATATACTGAATACTCAATATATAGGTGTATAATCACGACCTCGAGCTTAATTTGCACAAAGTGAACGTACGGTAATTAATAGTAGGTGTATCAAAAATTTCAATGTAAACAATAATTATTGTTTTGTTCTTTCCTATATCGCTATTGACTATTATAATATATAATGGATATTTACTGTTAGATAAATTTAAAATTATGTCTAATTCACGCTCTAATTATATGGCCAATTAGTTACCTACGATTTACAATTGTTATCGTTTTCAAAACGTTTACCCAATGCCGGCTTTAGTATTTTAATGTTATATAATATAAGCTTTTATAATAATATGAACACATGTACGCAACTAGGGTTAAAATTATGTAGGACTACATGCTGCAGGCCTGCAGCCCTCCTAACAAAACAATTAACTTATAATAGCTTTTTTTTTTTTTTTTTTTTTTTTTTTGTGGTATCGAGTACCAGAGGAGGAACCGCGTTAGCATTATAGCATTACTTCTCCTCTGGCACCCATCGTTTATTGACAAACAAAACAGCGGTTTTACGTGAATTTGTCAATTATGTCTATAGTATGCCCCCTCGGCCTGGTGAACTTTCCGCAGCGAATGCTGGTAAGTATCTGACCACCAGGGTAGTATCTGACCACCGGGGGGGTATCTGACCACCAGGGGGACTTATCTGACCACCAGGGGGTATCTGACCACCAGGAGGACTTATAATAGCCTATATGTAAACTCAATAAGGGATATTTTTGGGTGGCCAAGATACTCCTCCCATTAGTTGCGCCACTATTTTGTATCTAATACAATTAAACATGAGGTACATAATTTTAAAAATTTAGTATTCCGTTTAAATATATATTATCATTTGTAATAACCTATTTTGATCGCGATTGTTCATATTCAAATTAAATCGTTGGACATGCACAAAAATCTTCGTTGTTTAAAAATATTAATTTATACAAACATTTTCCATACAATGTAAACCGACTTGGATTACCGTTGACATTGTGAATAAATCTATTATTGATAGAATCTAATGGGTTTTAAACTACTTGCATAACATTATCGTATACCTACAACAGTTTGATTTTATGATAATTTACCTAATAATGCGTGCGTAATATTAAGAATGCGAATTCATAAACATATATTAACAAACAAACAAAATATCGTCTATAGAGTATAGACAATTGTATATTATAATGCAATGTCCAATATTTTGTTGTTTTTCGGCCTCGTCAAACATTTAAGACAAGTGAATACACAAAAATCGTATACATTTAATATATGAATCGTATTTATAAATACTATTCACCACCAAAGTCTATATCAACACAAAATATTCAAACTGGAAACATCAACATTTTTCCTGCGCGTAGGTACTAGAAAACATGCAAAAAAAGGTACGTCGTGGTCGTGGTCGTGTGGTATCCTAACCTCGAAAAAAAATCTCAAATGTCTCATTGTTTATTATCTAATATCTTTATAAACGCCGCGGACTATATATTTAAAATAAATATAGGTCACAATTACATGGCTAAAACATCTTAAAATCACACGCACGCCGTCGAGCGATTGTGTGGAGGACGGCGAAAACGTGCAACAAAAAGCACTGCGGAACTCACAGATCATTAATCGACCCATATCTTTCTGAATCACTATCGATACAAAAGAATACAAAATAAGACAAAACTGTGTGTTCGACAAAATATCAAAAGACATCGTAAGTTTTATTCCACCATCAGATATAATATTATGAGTTACAACACTATACTGCTGAAGAGTAATATATTTGTTTGTATATTTTTACGACCTTTATTTATTTAAAACGATAAAATATTGCGGCATGTTATTCCAATCTTGGTTTTTTTTTTGGTGATGGAGTAAAATAACACACATGTATCGTAGCTGTGGGTGAGTAGTGATATTATTCAACGAACTCCGCATGTACCCCCCTTAGTATTGAGGCACAGTTTATACTGTTAGCTGGAACCGTGTCCAAGCTGTGAAAGTTTTCACTCAAAACTAAATCGTCGTTCTACCCTAACCATCATCCTGCAGACGTCTATAACTTCATTGATGTGTCTAGTCTAAGATTTTCATTCAGAAGTATAGGATTCAAAACAAAGAAATGTGTGAAAAAGAAGCATTATTATTAGGCAACAGCTGATGACCAAACTTAAACAAAAATAAACAGGGCAGTTTGATTTTGTCAAATCGTTAAGTTTTAAGTTTTTGTCAAAGCAATCTAAAATCGAAAAATAACGCAAACCCATTCGGCGGAAAAAAAACAATAAATTACAAAAAAAAAAATTTATGCTACTGAAAGTTTTTAGAAAATTACGACTTAGCGGTATCTCACCGTTTAGATTTAAAGCGCCACATCTAGATTCGCGAACTCGATAATGTCGCCATTGCTACATAATATTCTGATATTAAATAATATTATTTACAAGGTCGTTTTCTTAATAAGCGAATGTCACACCCGATTACCCGAATGTCTTGTTTCCGTCTTACACTGACGTATAATAGTACACCTATTAATTATTATGCAACATAATATAGCGAACCATAACCAATTCCGTGTTGATAGCTTTAATAACATTACAGTGAATATTAACTCAAAGTTAAAAATAGGTAATTTATTATAATGATATTAGTGTATCATACTGACCTGTTATTTGTTTTCATTTCATTTTTTTCTGAAGGAGCTGTCTAAAAAAGACCCATAACAAATTTGGTTCTAAACTAAAATGTGTATTTTAACCGTTGTTGTATTTGAAATATATCGCTTAAAAAAACTATCGTACAAAATTACATGTGTACACATTAGTATATGTTGTGCGCCAAAGGCGGGAAGTGAGCTCTTTCGCCCAAGACTGAAATCGCCTTCCCGCGCGAGCCACACATACTATTTTTTCTCACGCCCCTGCGTTCGTGGAAAAGGTAATGCCAGGGATCTCTATGGAACAACAGACTATTCTACGACAACCGTTTCATGGAATGATAAACTTATCGGTAACGTTCATCGCACTTACCTATGTGGAAACAGCGAAAAGAAATAGGTAATACGTTTGAATGTTTACGCGTCATGCAAGGAGATTGTAATATGAATATAAGACGTAACGAAATGTTTTTGTTTTGTAAGGGACCGTGGTATTGGTATACTACATTTCAAGTGTCGGTTGTGCAGGGAATGCGCGCCCGGCACTTTTGGGGATTTCCACTTTACCACCCGGCACTTTGGGGATTCCCACTTTAACGCCCGCTGGACGGAAAAAGGTCGCTTTCCAACGTTTCAACGGCGGTCGAAAACCAAACTTTTATTGCAGACGCCAGGCATGACAAAAAATTGGTTCGCCAAAATAAAATTTGCAATGTCTTACGACTTGTATACGTTTAAATACGTGCAGTTGAGATCTGTGGACGTCTGTCGTCCTTTTGACAAAATGTTGTTTCAAATTTTAATCAGATTTTTCTGCGATAAAACGCCACGCGCGATACTACTTCTGGTGCCATATGATGATAAATCATAGGTAGAAATAGCGATTTTATCGTGGTGCTGCAGGTCTCGTCGTCGAGAACTCGAGAACGAATTATTATAGTTACAATGACTTTCGCATCGGGACGCCCACGAATATTAGCAGGTCACATAAACCAACTACCTATTCCGGAGTTTTGGGGGACGAGACTCGACAGTTAGCGGTGCAGTTAGACGAAAATCAATATTGCGCGAACATATAAAAAACGTGAACTCGTTAAAGTGTTTCTGTTATAGTCATTAGGAGGTTCAAAATATGGGCCCTAAAATTGAAAACGTTTAAACTAGAAAACGAAATATACTATCCATTTTGATTGAAAGTTATAATTTCAGGAAGCTAACCTATTGAAAAACGCAACTTTTCGTAGAATTCGCGGACAGTCCAAAGTCTGTCCAAATGACAGGATATTGATAAAATACTGCCCAAATGCATCACAAGATACTAAAAAAGTTAACCCAAACACATTACAATGTTTAAAAATCACTCGCCCAAACACATTGCAATTTTTTCAAACTCGCTCAATCTTAAACCGTCCAAAATCCACCAACTACCTATCGTCGAAAACCGATAATATTATAGAGATTAAGGTCTTCGTGACCTATACCTACCTAAAATATACAATATTAAATGGAATAAACAGCAGTCCTTAATCCTTATCGAGGGGGCGGGATAGAGAAAACATCATAATATTATAAATATTTATATACTGTCGACGAGAAGTCGCTTCCTGCACGTCTTATATCAACGGTTTTACGGTCGAAAACTCACCTCTGCACGTTGGCCACGTCTCCACGCTGTACCGCCAACAGGTACTTTTTCTCTTCCAGCGAAAGGGATTTCGCCGACTTCCGGTCTTTGCCCATTCGGTTCATGTCGGTGGTGCTGCTGCTGCTGCGTTATGACGGATGCAGACTAGTTCGCCGCGATCATTATAATATCAAAATATCACGAACAACTGTTGAGTCGGTCGCGCTTCCGGAGAGCTCGGCAGCCCTGCGGTAAACGAAATTACCTGCCGAGAGACGCGACGACGGATCTCCCGATATCGGGACGGGAAAATCGATTGCGGCTGGTGCTACAGACACATGCGAAAACGATATTATCATATACACGGCGACGATGGAGCTGCTCAGTCGCGGTAAGCCGCGGACATTTTACACTACCGTCGCGTTCGAGTCCACTGTCGCTGCACACACGATCGTGATGCGATAGCCGCCGGATAGCGGTAGTCCTTGGACGCCGTGCCCAAGCCGCCAAAATGCAATAACAAACGAAAAACGTATATGCTTTACGTACCTGACTTATATTATGCGCGAATAAAAATAAAATCTATCCGGTTAGACCGGGTTTCCGAAGGTGATCTCGGACCGACGTTTGCGCGACGTCACGATCGTCCGCCGCACGGATAGTAATATGGTCGTGGCGCGGCGGCGGCGACAGCATTGGACTTGACGCGGCTGGCGACGGCGACCGTCGTTTTTAGCGCCATTCGACAACATAATAATAATAATAATATAATACCGGTCACGTGTGACACAAATATAGTGCACTCGCGATTTAAGTACCTAGCCACCTAAGGTGTGTTATATTCGTCGGTCGTTATACCAATCGTGTGTAATATTGTGGGGTTAAACGTATTTGGATACGCAGGCGCCTCGTCTCGTCCGAGGTGGTGGATGTAGGAATACCATGGACGGCGATTCCTTCACCTCTTCACCCGCGGCATCGGCGGACGACCCGATCGACCCCCATTCGCATTTATGTAGATTGACTATATTATGCTCTCTTCGGTCGGACGATAATATAGATCAGTGATGCCCAAATTTTTTTGGAGAGCCACATAATATTGTAGGAGGTGTTTCACCTTTGTGTGAGCAACCAACAACAGAAATTCATAAGATATACATAAAATAAGTATAACATTGTTTGTATATTTTGTTTCAACATACAAATTTTCCATGCGCAATGGATGCATCACTGCCATAAAATTATGTACTCATTTATGCCTTAACTTTAATTTAACAAAAACGAGTACATTAGGCGCTATTGTAAAATGTAAAACTTACAAATCAATTAATGACTGTGCAATTGCTATCTGAACTCGTTCTCTTCTGAAACCGGTTACTAACTAAAAATATATAATTTTAAAGGACAAGGTGAAACACAATTGTTACCCAGGGGTATGAAGTTTAGAGTCAATTCTAAGAAAATCAGCAAACACATTTTTTATGGATTCAATTCTTGTATTTACTATATACACACAATTTTACAAACTGAAATAGTGTAATCGTGGAGATATATAACTCTGATGAGAGGATGTTTATAATATAACTATATAATATAAGTTTAAAAAAAAATTAAGGCCATATTTTAATATAGTTCATAAAAATTCCAATAAATAAATAAGTTTACAAACAAAAGTAATAATATCGATGATAACAATTTGTAGCCATTATAAAAATAATATATTATGTGAAAATTATTGGTACAAAATATCACAGTTTATTTTTTCGTGTATTGGATTTTTTCGATCTTTACTTCATCATCAACCAACCTGTAGACATATGATACCACTGTTGAACTTTGGATATCCATTACCACAAAAGAAGGAATAATGTCACTAAAAAAAAAAAGAATAATAATAATTTTTAGCCTTGAAATAACTCTTTTTTTGTTAAATATAACAAATAAATATTATCATGGATATCTAATTTTGAGTAAGAGAGTTTTTAATGTGGTAAGATATTAATAATGATAATAATAAACCACAAACTACCAGTAATACAGTATAAAACCATCCATAAATCAAAAAATGATTAATTCTTAGATGAAAATTGAAAATCTTAATAAACAAATAGTCTAAAATTGAATAGAATAAAATAAAATAATATTATTTAATCTGAATAGTACGAACAGACCTATTGATATATATAATATTATGTAACATCTAAAATCATAATAAAAGAAATAATTTTGTGGAGTGAAATAGAACAATATTATAATTAATACTTGCTGTTCAATAATCTAAATGTTTTCCTAATAAGGTAGTTTAGAACCTCTTATATCCTCATTGTGTTTGTCCATTCGTTAGTTACAGTTGTTGATATTAAGATATTAAATTACTATCTGTAGTTACTGTACATAAATTGTAAATGGAATTATATTTTTTTTACATTGTATTAAATTATGTTTAGAAACCGGTAATTCAACCATAGATATTATAGAATAGATAGGCCATTTATGATTATCATATGGGAACAAACATGAAATTAAAGAGGTCTTATCAAAAATAAATTGATGTAAGAGTATATAATATATATTATTTATGAAAAGACTTTTACTAGAATGAGAAGCAATGATAAAAATAGTCTTTTTCTCTTCCCCACTCCGACACGCTTCCCTCTATATTGTTATTATAGCCATAGCCTATCTATTATTTAATATCTACAAATTTAGCACTCTTATAGAATGAGTTTTTCTAACTTTTTTATAATATATACATTAATAAAACACTGTAATTATATGAATTTTTGAAAACATAAATGGTCTTATGATTTGTTTGAGAACATTCTAAACAAATTTAATAGGTACCACATTATTATATATATTAAAAGATTTTAAACCCTTCATCAGCCTATCACGAAAGTTTTATCTTTTAAAATTCAATTTGATTAATCATAATAAATTAACTGTGGATGTATCTATAATCTATATAAAATATTATTTATATTTTGTATTTAAAGTATTAACTATAATACAACTCATAAAGTACATATTTATAAGATAATTTGTATAAATTATAATCTATTACATACTTTGAATACTTGTTACATAATTTATTTCTTCTGTTGATTTGAACGAGGAAAACAAATATTAGTTTAGTAAATAGTGAGTGCTAGCACAGCTGCTAAAAAAAAGGTTAGTCTCTTTTTGCATGCTTTAAAATGATTTTAATTAGGTATACTTATACAATAACTGATATTTTATGGACAAGAATTTACGTTTATTATTCAAATGAATAATGGTAGGTACTAAAAAGTTTCTGTTAAAATATTATTTTTTTTAAGTTATAGGTAATTTATAAGTATTTTATAACTTTTTATTTTTGTAGACAACAAGACATTATTGTAATTATTTTATTATTGGAAACTATTCATATCGCAAAATAGATTATTTAAGTATTATATTATATTAACATTAAAAATTATAAGATACAATGACATTCTTTCGTTTCTTTCATTCTTTTGTATAATGATATTCGAAACAAAATATTATCCCAGTGCCTCCTACTAAAACTGTTATATTTATTTATATTTATTACAGAAAACTAATGTATTAAAGTTTAAAAATCTTACGGATTTAACGGATTAAAAGCTCCAGTAGCTGATCCTGGATTTAAGAAAAATTTATTTCCAAGTTCGAATGCATCAAACTTGTGAGTGTGACCGAATACTAGTACGTCTACGTCTAGTTGTCTCTGGAGTAGTGCCAGAGATTCTGGATCGCCCCACGGTATCACTTGGTGGCCGTGGCATAGACCCACTTTAAATTGTCCGACGTTCACTACCTTTTGGTCTGGATAATTGAGGTTCTATTAGATAGGAACAATTTAAATTGAATCAGAAATGTCAAAATGTTGATACACACGCATTTTAATTACGTTACCTCGTCAAAATCACCGCGCACAATGTGGACGTCATTGGCAATCGACTTTAAGAATTCGTACATCTCTTTCGTGCACAGGTTACCAGTGCATAAAACATGTTGTATCTTACCCGGAGTCAAAAGCTTCTTGAACTGGGCCGGTAGTCCGCTGCTGCGGAACGGCACGTGCATATCTCCGATCACTAACACCGAACACTGAAAGTAATAGAAAATTATTGTTGTTATGCATAGTTTCTCGGTTAATGGGTGATTGTTATACATTATCGGGAAAACGAAACGAATTCCTAGTATATCCAAGTAAGTCTTACCATTTCGAGTTGTTCGTGTGTCTATTGATCCGGAATGGACGGCACCAATACAGGAGTCGACGAAATTCGAGTTTAATTCCTTCGTTAGATTAATCGAAAATGTATCAACGAATTTCTGCGCAAACGAAAACAATCATCAAACCGATTCGTGTTCACCATTATCACAAACGCCTTATCGCACGCTCGAGAGAAAAACTCGAACAACTTCATGACCGGGTCTACGGTCGTACGCTCCAAAGTGTCTGAAGTCCAACTGACAATCTGGTCCAATCGACCGAACACAATATATTTGCCTGACAAATTAAATAGGTATGTCAGCAACATTACTGGTTTTGAAACGAATCGCGCATCCACCATCTACTCAGCCGTGTACTGTGACGTAAGCATGAAGACTAGAATATTCTAATCTTCATGGAAGTAAAGTAAGCATTTCTCCGTTTCTAATTGGTCCGCCGCCGGCCGCCGCCGCTGCCGCTGAAGTCGCCGCCGCCGAAGACTCCACCACTACTCCACCGCACAACCTGTTGGACAAATTCTACGTCATAAACATGCGTATCACAAGTTGCTGACATACCTATTTAATTTGTCATGCATATTTGTACCACAATACAATATACGAAACGGTCAGATTCAGATGGTCTTGTACAATAAAAGATGGTGGTCCGTTGTACCTACGAGTTTTATAAAATATGCATATTATAAGAGATTAGGTACAAATTTACTGGCATGATTGCATATTTGATATTTGTAAACCTATATTTGAATAGGCTAGAAGTTGAGAAATTTAAAAAAACCCAGTTGTTCTAGGCGAGTATAAAAATTGTGACATAATGCAAAATACCTTAAATTATACTACTGGGTATACTTTTCATTGTTATACCTAGTAGAATAGTTTTTGAAATTCGAAATTAATGATTAGGCAATATCTATATAAATGGGTACCTGCTTAATAAAATACATAATGGTTAATGTCAATGAATATGATTTTTAAGTACACAGCAGATACCTACCTACCACTTAAATAATTTTAAGTTAAATTAAATAAAGTTAAACATTTGGGTTTTAAGAGAGCACCGCAAATCAACGATTTTTTTAGAGGTTTCCGGGATTTATATAGGAAATTCTTTCCAAATTTTCAAATTTTCACATTAAATGATTTTATATACCTAGTTACATTATTGGTAAGTTAAGTTTCAATTTTAGAATAAATCATAAATCAATAACTAATAGGTTACCTATATCGTATTTTAAAAATTAAATCCCGGTAGCAGAGTTTTGGACAAATACCTAACTTAAAAACCAGACAACTGTGGAGAAATACACTGCAAAAACAGATATCTGTAGAGAAACACAGTGCAAATATAGAACACTGTGGAGAAAACACACTGGAACAATAGATAACTGAAAAGATCAGGGTAAAGGGAAACGGGTGTAAAGAGAATACAATTGAGATAAATTACTAAATAAATATATTATTCAATAAACCCCAAACATTCAAATAAAGGCGCATTTATTCGTGTATGGTCGGGCATTCCTTATCATACCGACTATGGTCGGACATTGTTTATCTTACCAACCATAGTCGGGCCCGGACGAGTTTGGGAACCCTACATTTCCTTATCAAATATTGCTAGCGGAACATATGTAAAAAATAAAAATCACCTAGTGTTTTACGATAATATTTTCGTTGGTTTGGATACACTACACGACATGCCAATATGATTTTTCAAAAGAATCACTTTCAAATTTTTTACTGAATGTCTGAATTTGACAATTTTAAGACATTTTAAATAGTGTACTGTATTTATTGAATTCAACAAAAATGTATCCTCATGCCCGATTATTGTGTTTGAGCAATTATGCAGGTGAGATAATTCAGTAGTTTTTTTTTTCTTTCTTTAAATATTTTTAATTAAATGTTTCAAACATAATAATATATGTGACATTTTGATGCAGGGAAATTGACAGAATTTTGGTCGAACAGTAGTAGATGTATACACCAAATGAGTTTGAAAAATATAGTAAAAACACCGTTGATTTGCGGTCAACCCACAGACAAATCTCATCCCCATTTAGTGATGAAAGGTGAAGTGAGTATTTAAAGAGACAAATTGTGTAGAGTTTACCTTTATAAAATATAAATTAATTGAACAATACATTTCAGCTTGTCCCCGGTATACAAAAAGAAGAATTTACGATTAGAAGGCGCAAATTAATGGAATCTGTATTGAGTACAAGAAAAGATTTTTACCATGTAATTGTTATACCATCAGCCATTAGGCAGTACATGTCTGACCATATTCCATATCCGTTTAGGCAAAATACGGATTTTTTATATTTTAGTGGATGCCAAGAAACTGACAGTGCTTTGGTTTTGTGTGGTAGTTCTGTTGATGACTTTACGTCAACTCTATTTCTCAAGACTTATGATCTACAGTCTGAGTTGTGGAATGGACCTAGTACAAGTAGGTAATTACAATATATTTTACGGTTCATGTAACTATTTAGAATAATTTGTCTGCAGGAGCTGAGTGTGCACCGTTAATTTTTGGTGTTGACGATGGCAAAACATTACCCCAGCTTTCAGAATTTATAATGTCTGAACTTAAAGGGCATAATAATTGTGTTCTATGGTATAATCAAAAGCAAAAAGTCCAAAGTGTTGTTGATAGGACTGTTAATAATGCTGCTGCAGAAAATTCAATTTATGTGAGTTCTTCTTAGGTAATTGACAACTGATCATTATCTTTTATTCTTATTTTCTATTATTTGATTATTATTGTTTGTTTGTACAAACCATGATGGATTCTGAATTTTATAATTCATAATAATTTTTTTTACAGCTAGATGATAGTTTGGTCGATCATTGTCACAAGTTACGTTTATATAAGTCATTAGCTGAACAAAGGTTAATGCGACAAAGTTGTCAAATAGCCTCTAAAGCTTTTATTGAAGCAATGATGTCAACAAAACCAGGGTCAACAGAACATGAACTATATGCTAGGTTAGACTTTACATGTCGAATGGGTGGAGCTGAATATCTTGCATATCCTCCTGTGGTTGCTGCTGGAAATAATGCTAATACCTTGCATTACATTGACAATAAACAAAAAATCAAGGATGGTGATTTAATTCTTGTAGATGCTGGTGAGATTAAATTAATATTCATTTACAACAAATTTTGTATTCTATTATGTATAAATATGTCTATGATTCAGTTATAATTTTAATATTCAAAGTTATTATCTAAAAGTTTTAACAGTATCAACAATATTAACAACCATATTATGATTAATTAGGCTGTGAATATCATGGATACTCAAGTGATATATCTCGAACATGGCCAGCAAATGGATGGTTTTCTGACGCTCAAAAGACATTATATGAAGCTACTTTATGTGTTCAAAAAGAATTGATTGACATGTGTCAAGCACGTCCATCATTAGACACATTGTATGAAGCCATGTGTTTTAAATTAGGAAAAGCCTTGGCAGCAGCCCATGTATTTAAAAAAAATGTCGATTCTTCTGAGTTAAATATGGTAAGTATTAAAATACTATTAGATTATTTTTTTTCTTAAGAATAAAATTGTAAATAGGTAATTTAAATTTTTTAGTTAGCTCGTGCATTGTGCCCTCATCATGTTAGTCATTACTTGGGGATGGACGTACACGATATTGGTACCATCAAAAAAAGTATTAAGACTGAACCTGGTTTTATCATTACAGTGGAACCTGGTTAGTTCTAATATTCTTACATTTTCTTAAAATATCCATAAAATGTATAACATATTTTAATATTATTTAATTTAGGTGTTTATGTAAGTAAAAATAATATAAGAGTTCATGAAGAATTCCTTGGATTGGGTATACGAATAGAAGATGATGTGTTGATCACTGAAAACAGTATTGAGGTGTTAAGTGAAAATTGTCCTAAAGAAATAGTAGATATTGAAAAAATCATGTCCAGGCAACCCAAGTGATTTATTTTTAGTTGCTGTTATCGTTATACCTTATTATATTTAAGTCCTTTACCACTTGTTTAATGAAAATTGTGACGAATTTTTAAAGTAAATGTTGGCTGTGTCCTATTGAAAACAATATTATGAATAATGATTAATGTTTATTGTGTTTACATTCTATTGTACTTGTTAATCACATATAATATGTGCATTTGTACAACTGTTAAATACAATTTTAGTGTAAAAATGTTTTACTTGTGTTTAAGATTTTTATTGTGAAAAATATAAATATTTTGTACATTTTTCATGAAGCAAAAATGTAAAATATTTTTATTTATTATAAGGGAACAAAAAAAAATGTTAAATATCAATACATGTTTCATTTGTTTCAAAATGTATTTTATTTCATGTAACTATCAATTAAAAATTATTCCTTGATTTTATAAAATTAATTGACATTTGTAAATTGTAGATAATATATCATAATATTATATTGTTCTTATTCAGTAATATAATAAAAACACTTGGTAGTATTTAAAATACAAAAATCAAAAGTTGTCTATTTGTGTATAAAAAATAAGTATAGAATATTAAATGTTTTAATGAATGATAACCTGATAGAAACAGAGTAGAGTGGTAGATTAAGAGGATGTGATACCTGTATGTGTTGTCTCTATAGCAAATTTTACACTCAGCCAAACACGAGCTACTCTGTTAGTTTAAAAATTAGAGTGAATTTTGACCTCTTATAAAATCTAATTTAAGATTATTATGTAGGCAACCTCATGGGGTTTTTATTATATTTTAATTTTAAAGTGATTTATGACTTATGAGTATTTTAAAATTGTAAATTATTTGTACAATTTAAAATACTCATAACTGGCTTTAAAACTAAAATGTAATGAAAAGCCTGTGAGGTTGCCTGGATAATAATCTTACCTTTAGATTTTATTAGAGGTCAATTCACTCTAATTTTCAAACTAACGGAGCTACACTTGTTCTGCTGAGCGTAAAATTGGCTATGTAACGCACTTGTAAGACGGAAACAACACATGCGGGTCTCACGTCCTCTTAAATATACTAATAGTTAATATTTTAAATAGGATACAAATTACACAGTAAGAATAATAACATTATTTAAAAACAAGTACAAGTCTTATGGTGCTGATGTGAACACGATTAACAAAATATATTTTAAAACACATAAACATATTAAATGGATTTTATTGTAGGTACCTATATCAAAATGAACAATTACGTCCTACACAAAAACTAATCTGAGGATAAAATGGTAAAACCAGGAATTATTAAATCCTAAAGGAATACTTCAAAATTATTGTAATTCGTGTCTTGTTATTTTTTAATTCTTTGTTATTGATATGTTTTAAATTTTCTCAGAAATCCTACCTAAAGCCGGGTTCACACTACACTGTGTCGTGTAAAATAATCACACGACACCACAGTTACCAAACGATACCTACCGCACAGTTGAATAATATATTCAACTTTTGACCGTATAGTTACGTTTATGTGCGGAAAAGTGATAACTAAATAAAAGTTATATTATGTCATCATCAGGTACAATACTCATATCATTGGTATTGCATTTCGGTCACGGTTTAAGGTATACTAGGTATATCTTAAACCGTGATTTTGGTATATACATAAAATCACGAAACGACACGACACGGCGAAGTGTGAACCCGGCTTTCTCTATCAAAAAATTGACAATATTTTATCAATATAATATTATTTTATGTTTTATTCATTCACCAATTCCATTAAATGTTCAATGAATTCTAAATTGTGCGAGAGCAATAATTGGTTTTACAACTATAGATTTTGTATGTTATTTTCATGAAAATAGTTTCTAAAGTTGGAAAAACATTTAATAATCAGGATACTACACAGATAGAAAGATGAACATTGTACTTAAAGAGGTAATTTTATATACAATTATGTGTAAATATAATACGTTTTACAAAAAAAATATTTAAGAACCAAATGTTCCTAAGCGAAATCCCTAAATTAAATCACTGCCATTTTTTAGTAAATCGAGATTTCAAAAGTTTGTTCTGAATAAAATAGTTTATTTGCAAACGAAAAAGTTCACGGTAAAAATGTCACCGAAAAAAAGTCGCCGTTAAAAAAATTATTAAAAAAAAACACCCAATAATTGTACATTTACAATTGTGTTGTATATTATTAATTTAAAAATTAAAAAACGTCTACGTATTACATTTTTACCAAGGGTTAAGTTAGGTTACGTTTGTTTCGTAATAAATATAATATACTATAGATAATTGAGTGTCTGTGTATTCTTGACTAATATTTAAACTGTATTTGTACAATTTTAATCCGTAACATATAAATAATTAGGTACACATATATTTATTTACAAAAAATTATCAAATGTTGGTACTTACAATTACATTTTTTTATATGATTTTATTAACGAGACTTTTCGGGCATTTTATTTATTGTTACTTGCTTACACCCGCCTTTGTTGATAGTAACTTGTAATCGATAGATATCTATTTTATTTTTGTTTTATTTCTTTATGAAAATCTAAATTATAACCTTCCTATAGTCAAACGATCTAAAATTTTTAACTTTTTTTAGATAGGTTCGCCTATCTCATTTATTCAAAAAGTCTATTAATATGAGCTCTCTGTTAGTGTGCCATTGTCATACCAACTTCAAGCATCATCTTTTAATCTTTTCATAAACTAGTTCATCACGTTTTTTTCACCCTCAAATCTCTGCTCCCGGTTTCCTTTGATTTTGAAATTTGAAACATTGATTAAGTTGTAATAGCTTATAGGATAGTTTAGAAAATTAAGTTCATCATAATAAGCATTTCCCGTATAGGTAGATACGGGAGATTTGGCACAGAGATTAGTTAGATAGCATAAGTAAAGAAAACAATCTGGAATTTGCAATTTTATTATAATTAGTACCGCTTTATAGGGAGGAGAGTTTTAAACACGTGAAAATGTGAAATAAATAATAATAATAATAATAATAATTTACCATGGCAATCAAAAATAAGAAATAATAAGTGAAGTCGTGTAGACTTGTAGCATGCAAAGTGAGAGAACATTTGAACCGTTCCCAAGGATATTTAAAAAAAGCTCTTGCAATAATGGATTCATAAGGTTGTGCGATCTAAGACAGACATAAACCCTCCAGTGCCTCCAGGCAAAGCCCACGAAGCTAACGCCGACAAAAAGAAATGATATCTAATATCCCTATCAAAAATATAACCATTAAAAAAAATACCATGTTAAAGAACACTAAATAAAAAAGTCAACCTTTCAAAGTAGACAGTAGTGTTATATATACTGTGGTAGTGTGGTCTGTACCAAGTTTGTTTTATGTATCAATGTATCATTAAAAACATTTCGATATCGAAAAATGAAATGTGCTTACAATGTACAAGAGGCAAATTCAGGAACTGCTGTGCAAGTGCTAAGTAATAAAAAAACTTCGTTTAGCTCATGGAAGTAGGAGTGAAGTGAAATTATGGACTAAAGAAAGAGTAGACTTGGTTGACAATGTAGGTATTACTACCTTGATAAGCTAACTTTTTTTGTTAAGTGGTTTTTTTTTTTTAAATTTTTTTTTTAAGGCTTCAA
Source organism: Nasonovia ribisnigri (assembly GCA_027563435.1). Classification (NCBI taxonomy): domain Eukaryota; kingdom Metazoa; phylum Arthropoda; class Insecta; order Hemiptera; family Aphididae; genus Nasonovia; species Nasonovia ribisnigri. The sequence continues at coordinate 35,312 of JANEHU010002282.1, read as the reverse complement.
TTACAGAGATTATTAGCCTAGTGTTATTTACAAACTAAAAGTATTTATACAATATTAAGAGCGAGAAGAAGAAACATATGTTATATTACAGGAGTATTATAATTTATCGACTAAACCAATTAATTCAAAAAAACTGAAAATATTAGTGATGTTGGTTAGGTTGAGGGCTTCTTCGAGTGATGTAGAATTGTTGAGAAGGTGACGTGAAGATGTGTATTTGGGGCATTTGATGATTATGTGTTCAATTGTAAGGGGGGTGTTGCATGAGTAGCACATTGGTTTAGGTTCCTTGGTGATTAAGTAGGAGTGGGTGATATTGGAGTGGCCTATTCTAGCTCTGTTGATAATTATTTGTTCTCTCCTAGGTGCATTTTCAGGGTATGGCCATTTTGTAACTGTCTTTTTGATGCTCCTTAGTTTGTTACTGGTTGGAGTATCGTCCCAGTGGTTTTGCCATGATGTGAGCATACGTTTTTGAGCTTCGTGTATTAGGTCTTTGGTGGTGCTTTTGGCTATGGAGGAGGTAGATCCAGAGGTGACCGCTTCATCCGCCATTGTGTCCGCTTTCTCGTTCCCAGGGATACCTACGTGTGATGGGACCCACATGAAATTGATTTTGTTTTTCGATGATGCGATACATTCTTTGGTGAGTTGAATAAGTTCGTTCTGAGGGTATTGTTCTTGAAGTGATATGAGGCCACTGAAAGAATCGCTTATTATGAGGGAGGAGTTGATGTGGGGAGAGGCTACATATTGTACTGCCGTGTATATCGCATATAATTCCGCCGTGTATATGCTAGAAAGTCGGAATTTAAGTGGTTTTTATTTTGGCATTTTTTGAACTGTTAAGTTTTTGATGGTGATCTCACTGATCTAAATTATTAATAACTATAAAGTCTTTAAAGTAATAGTTTTAACTTTTAAGTCTTAACGCAACCTGATTAATCTCAATCAAGTAAATCAACTTACAATTATTAGGTTGGGGTTATAAATATCAATATAATAATAAAAAATTAAAAATAAAAAAGCTCGGTTTGGTTGGTACCTATTCTATAGAGTCATAATAGTCAAGTTATATTGTGATTATACTCGACAAGTAGCCTATAGAATTTGGGTACTAATATAAAACCTGAGTATCTGTTAAAACGATTTGCCCTTAAATCCTAATCATGAGTGGTGTTTAGTTTTTGTTGATAACATATTACAAGTATTTTCTGTAAAATGTTTAGTAAACTTACACTATAAAGTCTACATGAATTCTTGCTGCACTAGCGCCACTGATTGGTTATTAATCATTATATAATATATAACTCCGCCACTCCGAAATAATTACAGACGTTGTTTATGGTTTATATATTTTTTTCGATTTTAAAAATACTAAAACTGTTCATCCTTATATTGGGCAGGTATTGAATAAATCTCAGGGTTGTTAAAATGTACTAACCTGATGTCCAAGTAGGTATTTTACATTACTACGATAGGTAGGTATAGGTATAGCCAACTGTTTATTTAATGTCTATAAAATAAATATATACGTTTATATGAGTTTAATTCTTATTTGTATAGATACAATACAGGTTTTAAGTTATCTATCCTATCGTATAATATTATATGTCAAGTAAAAGTACCATTTAAATCATGACGTACTTTAAATTACTTTATTGTTAACGTTAAATATTGACTTGGCCAGTTTAAAAATAAATGAGTAAGTAATAATTGTTTAGTTACGAAGCAAGGAATATATTTTTAATATTTATTTAGTATTTAAAATCCACTTCACTCGGTGATTTAATGAGATTTAGCATAACATAATAAATTTCATTCACGGACCTATGTAAAACCCATTAAGAAAATAACATTCCATTTGGTCAATATATAGGTAGCGCAGAACACTGAACCAATGTCGCATAGTTTTTATGAACATAATTTACGTTTAAATCTAATACAAGGTAGTTGCACATCCTTGAATAATATAATTAACACAATGAGTATACAAATATGGGGGAAGCAGCAGGAGTTATACCGTATTAATATCGTTTCTTACGAATTTTTGAAGTATAAGAAAGAAAACATTTCTCATAATTAAAAAATAAAAATTATTCCAATGACAAAATATTCTCAACCTTGTTCGTAAAAAAAATATATTATTACAATTTTGACTAATTGGACCAGTTTAAATTTGCAATATCATCTGTTGTATACCTATACGTCAATATTCATTTTTAGGCGTCCGTACCTACAGGTACACACTACACACATTTTGGGTCTGAGCTCTGCAGAGCTGGTGCCTATAACCATCTATAAAAATAGACATCCGAGATAAATTGAACACGGAATATATCTATAGCTCAGTATAGGTAGGTTACCTATAATTTTACTGTCAGTTGTAGGTATAGCGACTATACGATAACCTCATTTGGCTACATAATACACACACAAAAATATACTAATACAATCCAAAGACCAAAAGTAAACGACCGAGAATACAAGTGTAGAGAATTGTTATTTGTGCGAATGTAGTAGGTGTACCTATTTTAGGGTTTGATGTTTGATTGCAGAGATGTCCAACATAAAAAATATTAAATTCAGATCGGTCACACTTTTATATTCAATAACACAATACTCTTTGTCTCCAATTTTCTCGCGTAGGTATTCAACCTACGAAAAGATGTTGAAAAGATCCCTCTTTTACTTAAACTTATGTAACTTTTTATATGATTTACAAATTTACAATTTCTTGTTTCAGCTAATCATCGTTCAAAATAATAGTTCTTCATTCATTTTTCATGCTTTATATTAGGTTTTTCTTTCTATATCTATTTCTCTTATTTAATAATACCTAACAATATTTTATTATGTTTCACGATAGGTACCAATACTCATTTTCTATACATTAAGTATTGGTGGTCACTTAAAATTATAAATACCTACGATTTATCTAGGATTGGTAAAGTGGGTCCCAAATAACCTTTTCTCGGTTAATTGGGTCCCGGGGAAAAAAAGGTAGAAGGTAAGTTGAGTCCCGGAAAAAATTTTAATCTTTTGGACCAATCTAGATATTAAAAATATCTATTAATATTTATTAGATGTCAAATATTATAATTTTGGTATACATTTTATAAATCTTATGGTAAACATTGTAAAAACTTAAAACATGTTATTGTATAAATTAAAAAAAAAAATTATTTTTTTAATTATAACTAAAGTAAAATATATGACGTGTTTATAATCTTTATTAGAAGGAAAATGTTATAAATAGTGGGTACGACTCAGTGGGTAGGTCGTAGGTGGGTTTGAAGCTCAGACCCAACTTACCAATTACCTCTTTTTTTCCTCGGGACTCAATTTACCACTTTCAAAATGTACACAAATTATCGCGGACCCAATTTACCTAACCCCGATTTACCTATATACTAGAATATTATATGTAATGTATTTCTCTGCGACTCTGTCCTATAATGCCTATATTGCCTAGTGCCTACAATTCATGGAAAAACAACAGGTACTCATCTGCAATCTAATACTATTAAGCAATTATACATACGTTTACAATATATTTTAATGATTTTTTTGCAGTTGTTATAATAAAAGTCTAAATAAATGTTAAAACATGTTATTTAACATCTTTGAAAATTATTTTATTAAACATAATCTACACGCATCTTGTTCACTCTTTTATTTTTGCATTTTCCTGCACACATACCTAATAGTATATAATACTATAATACCATAAGTTATATGAATACTTTAATAGTATAATAATATAACCAATGATAACATATTATTTTATAATTATTAATTCCCCGTGCATATTTTTAACGGCGTAATAAAACTTGGAAGCATATCTGTTTATTGGAAAATTACAGTTTTATAATTAAAAAAAAAAAAAAAAATGATTACTGTAATAAATTATAACACAATTGGCACTTATTTGTATTTGATATTTAAATGTTTGTGAATTTGAAAATAATGTTATGTATCACTGACCAATTGAAATATTATCTTAAGAAAAATATTCTAATGATATTGTGTAATATACTAATATAGGTACATCATACATCAAACCTCAAACGACAAATCATTCAAATCAGTTAAAAGTATTTATTATTGAATTTAGGTAAACAATTTCTTGAGTGCTTAGTACCTCTATGTTTTGTACTTATAACAGTGTAATAATGAATATAAATTTGCATTGCTACATTAGCAAGGATGTGTGGAATTGAAATTATTGCGTTTACAAAGTCAGTTTCATTTAATTCGTCGAGGTGTGAACGACAAAAGAGCACATCGATATTATAAGTAAGCGGTTTTATTTATTTATTTATTTATAAATATTAATAACTACAAAAATATCTATATATTTTTTTAAATTTATTTCGCCAAAAAAAATTTGAACATCAAAAATCATAAATCAAAGTAGGTAGTGTCAAACTAAATATTCGGTTTAAATTATTCCGATTTCCAATATTTTAATGAACCTATCTATAACGTAATTAAATCCAGCCTATCTATACTGTATATATTTTGTACATAGAAAACTTTAGGTATATTGTATGTAGGTATTATTGTACCTATATATAACAAAATAACATACTGTGTATAATAGCTATAATAGTATAATCTATAGCTTAAAATGGTATAACATATATAATATACATTACACATAGGTATAGGCATAAGTTATTATATAAAGACATAACGTACACGTTTTAAATTTTTTAATTCACTCACGAGCTGTTGTGCCTAAATAAGTAATTAAAATATTACAATATGTAATCCATAATTTGGTAGTTGGCATTATCCTTATACCTTGTAGTATTTATTACATTTTTGACTTGACTTTAAATCATTATTTCAATGTGTATTTCTTGAGAAAATTATTATAATTTAAATGTTTTCTTATACATCTATAATATCATCTAAGTGTCTACGCTATCCGAGTTTATATTACAACTGAAACGAATAACTATTATTTGATTTCCAATTAAACTGTATTTAATAATATGTAGGCATTAAGCGTTCGTTCTCGCTAAAATGTTATAATGATTCGCGTGGGCGTCTATAAAAAGCTGAAATATATTGGTTGATACACATTTATTTTTCACCTGCATAATTCATTATTTTTATCATATTTTGAATATTTAATTAATACCATTTTATTATATTATAGGTATGATGTATTGATGTGGGTAAAATTATTTTATCGTAACGTTTTCCACTATAACCATGTAGTTATATGTATATCATATAAGATATAACATGTAAAAGCCAAAAGGCATAGTTTATTCACGTTGACGTAACTTGAAATTTAATATAGTGGTATTGACTTGGATCACATTCTATTGTATATGGTCTTAGGGTAGTGGGGTGCTAATATTTTGTACCTAATTATAAGACGACTGTTTTTCAAGTAGTCAAAATATGTTGAGTATTCTACTAATCTGGGCACGGGTTTTTTTTCAAATTGTATAATATGTCATATTTGTAAGCTGGATCAAATTGTTTTTATTTTTAATAATAATTCAATAGTATTCATATAAGTAAGGCTTTACCATGAGGGGACGTCTCATTTTTTCATAAGATATGTAGGAACAATTTAAAAATTCTGATAAAAATAATTTTTTTTATTTATGGCAGAAAGTGTGAATTGTCTAGGTATATTACTCAGCAAAAAAATAAGTCAAACCAGCATATTTACCAGTGAATTGCTCGTTATAAATATTAAAATAATATAGAGCTAATAAAAAAATTGTGTTTATAAAAATAATTTTTGTTGTTTATTATCATATACCTACCTATCTGCCTAAATGCCTAATAGACTAGGTAGTTAAATCTTTATTTTTTTTTAAATTTAATTAATAATTTCATAAGGTTCATATTTAACACTATTTCAATTGTAATTGAAAAACGCTTAGACAATAGGTCAGAAAAATATTTTTCTTGATTTTTAGCATAATGAAATAAGCCAGCTAGCCGCTAGAAGTGCTGTATAGCACTCCCAAGGCAACAAGCAGTTGCATCAACTAAACGTGTTTTTATCTATGTTTGTTTGTACCTTTAGTATTTACTACAACCCCTATTTATTATGTCTATTTATTTATATATTACATAGGTATCTATATATTAATCGTTCTATATTCGAATAATAAATAATAATTCATATTTCATTCTGAGGATATCGAATATTTTAATAGTACCTCCAAGTATGTTCCGAAATCACTTCAAATTTTACTTATAGGCCGCGTACAACTTTTTTCGTTTCCGTCCTGTAAATGTAAATTATAATAATATAATTTATTATAGGTACTACTCGACATTAGCATTATACATTTTGTTGTGGAACGCATAACGACCAGACGTAGGTATAAGACGTACCCACCTACGTAATAACTCTAATATAAACAACAACATTATACAAAAAAAAAAAAAAAAACCGCCTTGTGCGTTCGCCGCGGTAATACGACTCGTCGGTTTTTTTATACATTCTAACATCCCATGCCCGTACAGGATATTATGTACGATAATAATATTATAATAATATTACATATTATATTCCGGTGCGGCGGCGTAATGAAAAAAAACCAACAGAAAACGCACGAGAAACGTCTCAAATCCTAATCGCAGCGTATCGCGTAAACCGGTCGTACCTACCCATATTATGCGTCGCGGGCGCGCATTTTCCCCTCGGACGACGACTACCTCTGCATTTTGACGCGATCGGGCCGCAGATAGGTGGTGCAGGTACCATACAATGTATAAAAATATATACTACACAGTGCGTATTAATATCTATAGCAGATACAACAATATAATGACGTTTTTATATCACTATAATATATAATACGACTGTGGACCTGATTTGGTGGTGGAAAAATTCTGTGGCCGCGATCACCACGTCTTACGCATTAATTTATTATCATTATTATTACATTAAACACACACACACACACACACTTTATACACATTTTTACACACACTCGTCGCATTATACATCTGTGTGTGTGTGTCTGTGTGCGCGCGCGCGCGCGTATATTATATACGTTTTTTTTTTTACTCCTCAATGACCCGCGACCGCGCGCCGCCACAAAAACCGGTGTGTGCGCGCGTATCCGCTCAAGTCTGGTTTCTGTCGCGTTCCGTGCAGCACGCGCGCTCGCCCCGATAATAGTATCGTGCACTCGCGTCCGTCGCCGTTCCGTTTTGCGCGTGTCGCGCGCGCCCGTCCGTCCGGCTGCCGCAGGTGTGCAGTGCGAGCCTACGAACGATACCGTTTGTACACACACGCCAGTACAATAAGTGCACTTTTGGCCGTCACGACGTTGCACGAAAAACGACGACAATAACATAGTAATGGATTATACAGTATTCGTAATCGCGACATATTTTACAAGTTATTATATTAACGCATCGGCCGTGTACTCGGTAGGTAAACTCGTCGAGGGGGCGAGTTTGGGTTCTTCGTCCGTGTCCATGATATATTTTGATATAGGTACTAGGATATATATACTATGTCATATAGGTATCTACCGGTTACCGCGGTCCGCGCCGACGACGGAGGTATCGCGATCGTATTCCTGCACGTCGTCTGCGGCGGTTAGTCTGCCCCGCGACAATCGTATTCACATATCAAATCGTATACCTACCATATTTAATGCGTAATTTTGTTCTCCTTCTCGTGAGTCCCTCGGCCGAGTCTAATACACAGGGTGGTGGTGCGTGGGGTGTTACACAGTCCTGGGTTGGCTTGTGGCACGGCAGGCACGTCGATTTTTGTTGGATCCATGTTAACGCATACATTCGTGTCACGTTTGGCATCAACATGGATAAGATGATAAAAACAGCTAAGGGCTTAGGGTATCACTCTAAAATAGACGAAAAAGATTTAAATTAACTCTGGCTCTGTCACACACCCTCACCTTACATAATTATACGCCGAGTATGCAAGTTGTTTGAGCGCTCAGAGGCGCCGAAACCAAGATTTCGACCAATGACGAATTTCAAGCGGAGGATAATTCAATGGGCAGGGTCTCCAAGGTTGATAAATCCTGTAAGCCTAGGTGGCACCTTCAACGGATGATCGATGGCGAATGTGGATTTTTAGTGTTTTGTTTTTATAACTGTGCTTCTATAATTTCATTGATGATTTTCCAAAATATATACAGATATGTATTATTATATCGTTTTTGTCTTCATACATCGATATAGAGTGGATGGTATACCGACGGGTTTGCGTTAGTCGATCAAAATATGTCACGCGATAAATTCGATCGGAAAACTAATTTACTTAGACGTTTATAAAATGTAGTGCCAACTGCTAACTATGATTGGTGCCCCGGGGCAGACATATTTGGTGCCCCTATTCAACGCGGTATTTGATTATAAATTCAATAGAGAACCATGTCATACCGAATAACCCTTTTATAACTGCAATACGAACCCCTATATTATTAATTTCATAATTTTATACTATCAATCAACAATGACAAATATTCAGATATTAGGTACCTACCACTTCTTTATTTGTAACTACCTACAAATAATTTTTAATTTTTTAATCACCATTATATTTTTAACATAGGTACTCAGGTACCTTATAGAATTTCTAGAAAAAACTTTTTAAATTGAATGATTTTCCCACAAAATTAAAATAATATAATATAATATCCTACCTATTAATTGCGCACTGTTTTTTAAAACAAATTTTACTAATTATTAGTATCGAAATAGGTCATTTACATTTTAGCATAAACAATATTTAAAATGATGTACATTTTCAAACATAGGAACATAATTTTACAATCATTCAGTAATTGAAATTTTATTTTTAATAGATTCACATTAAATACTAGTTTAGTCGTTAATTATACAATTTTTTAAAAGAAACTCTTGATAAATTAGTGAAGTTATATGTTATTGAATAGTTTAAAAAAATTATAGTAAAGTGTTGTGTGCCATATGTATTTAGCTCTGTGTTTGTCTACAAGCAGTTATATAAACTATCGAATAATATATTATACACTCGCGATTTAAATACAAGTCACCTATTAAATTCAGTAAAAATTAAATATGATAAATTGTATCATTTTAACAAAAAAAAGTATTTATGTTGTGGCAAAAATAATTAATAATAATTTGAATAATTTGTAATTTTTTTTTAATTCATTAAGCTGTAAATCAAAATAATGTTTACTTTTATCACATTTAAAAATTAAAATTAAAATTATGTAAAACTATATTTTTAACACGACAGAGTCTATATATTAAAATTAAATAAATCGATTTTTTTAGTTACCTACCTATAATAATTGAATGGTGTGAAATTTAACATTCATGGTAATAATTAATCATCACAAATATTCATTTTTTTTCTATTGTCATTGGTATTTTATAAATATGTACCTGGTTATGATGGATTGACAATAACAATTTTCGTTAGGAAAGTAATAAGCAACCAAATTTATGTTTACCGTGCCTCCCAGAAATATCGATGAAATTAGGATTATGCATATCGTACGATATATTTGTTTGTGATACGATTTATACCACTTTTTGGTGGGAAAGTGATACAATTAATTATTAGGGAAAACATATTTTAAAAATGTGTGTTGATGCATGCCAGATTAAAAATATTAAAGTTACGAATAGCGTGATATATATAAACATTTGGATTGGATTTTGAACTTATAGTGATTTAATGTTTGAAAAATTATCTGTTACCGTCTGTCATATAAAGTTTACGACAGTCGACAATATTGTTCGCACCAACCGTAGAGAGGTGATTCTGGGCCTAAGGAATTCATAAGCTCTATTTTAGATATTTGTCTAATTTATTTAATTTTTTACGATTTCCGTAGAAAATTGATTGATATTTTTGATTAAGAATTAAAATGAGTGAACCTAAATTTTAGGTATGTCTAATAAAAACAGTTTTATTTAAGTTCTGTACCTAACACCTGACGTGGATTATAATAGCAGTAGAGTATTATAACATATTAATTATATTATATTCGAAAAGTAAAATAGAGAAAAGGGTAAATAGTAAATACTTATCTACCTTATACATTTTGAGTACACGAAATGCTTTATGTTCAACTTTTTGTGGTTCAATCATCGGTCGACCACGTGCGTCGCGGCCGTCGCAACTGAGAAGGTACCTCCGGGCCAACGCATATAAATGTCTCAAATTTCGTACTGCAAACCTATACTATGCTACTAAAAATTAGTGAAAGTCCGGAGCTTGGGACCGGTTTCAAAATCATTTTGATGATTTATTATTGAATGATATCAATACCAAAATGTATTAATATAGAAATCAAAACCGGTAGGTATTAAAAACCAAAAACGAAACGGTAAAAGAATATGAAATCCAAAATTAAAACCACCGTTTGTTAAGAATACCGGTGTAACTATTATATATTATATTTAATTGAAAACGATTTAAAAACCTATAAACAAACTTACAATGTTTTCTATTGGACATCAACACATTTTTGGACAATTTCCCAACACCCAAAATGTACAACGAGGAGCAGCCTCCTATCTCGCATCTCTCGTCGTCGGTTTTATATCGTGTTGTTACTATAATAATATGCAATAATATATACTTTATATCTACGCGATGTCGTGTTTCGCACCTATACTATGATAATATATAATGTAATAATATTAGTAATGTTAATATTATTTTATTTGAAAGTCTGCAGCAGCTGTTGCATGATGATACAAATAGCCAATCTGTAGCATATTTTCAGGGAGTGAGAGACATATATAAATCGTTCTTATTAAACTTGGTTTTAAGGTATTTTATCTATTTCTATTTATAAGTTTCTTCTAGAAATTATTTATCTCCGTTACTTTATGTAAATAAAAAAGAGAAATTGAGATTTCAAGTTTAACGACCAAGGGAACTATATAGAGTTTGGTTAATAAATTAGAAATAGGTATATGTATAGATATATAACATAATAAAAATGAAGAAAATAGCTTTTTTATGAAAATAAAACACTACATTTTGTTTTTAGGCATATTATTGAGTTAAATTATTGGAATAATCCAAATTTCATTCAGATGCCTAAATACGGCACTGCGGATATATTAACCACGCACTATTTGTTTTCTCTCCCTGACCCATTTGTATCGTAGAGTGTAGACAAGGCGCATTTTTATTTTTTACATTGCCTATTAAAATTATAAAGAAGAATATTTTGGAGCGTTTGGCACAGGTACCTAGGCTGTATTTTATTTATCATTGACAAACGTACAGACTTTATATTGGATTTAAAATAAAAGAAAGTGTTTGTATATTTTAATGATATATCGTTGTTTTTTTTTTCTGTGATGCTATTAATTAGACAAAACGATATTGTTGCAAACCCTGAAACCCTCGTATACTCACAGCGCGCTCTCAGGTGGGTATATTACACGTCGACAAGCGCCGCACGCGCGCGCCATCACTTATACGCACCGCGGAGCGTGTTTACAATAACAATACTGAATAACGACATGTATACCTATACAATATAATATTATTATAATATATAATAATATAACATCGGTTTTTTCGTTGTTGTCGGTTTATTATTATTTATAACTCCGAGTCCTTGATTTCCTGCGAACACACGCCGAGTCCACGTTCCTTGAACTAAATTTCCTCGCACGCATAGGTACATGCACACACGGACACGGTATACCTAGGTAACCTATACAATACATAATATTATGTGTATCATACGCGTGTATGATTATGTACGCATGACGCATAGCCGCATAGGTGTAGGTAGGTACGTGTGTGTGTACAGTCGACCGTCGCTCCTATACCCTCGGCGTCATCAACTGCTGGCGACCGCGACCGGCGTCGGTTTTGCGCGCCACCACGCCGGTATTTAAATATTATTATTACTATGACAGTGGTCAGTGATAATAATATATAAACTATAAAATCATAGTCGTGCGCGAGTTTTTTCCACCCACAATTATTATTACCGAACGCATATCATCTGGGACTATATGCCGGCCAGTAGGTACCTATTCTATTTATCGCCGCCGACACCGCAGAGTTAATCGTAATATTAATTCTTACGACGGTATCGTGCGGTTTAGTTGCCAGCGCAATATAATACACGGTCGTTTTTTATGATATCACCCCGGAACTATACATTTAAGTCTTCCGCCAAACGAGGATTGCGAAATATTATTATTACCCACCTGCAATTAGGCATATCTGGCACCTGATACTTTATGATATCATTATTATCATTGTTACTTTTTATTCTTGTTGGTATTAGCCAGTCTATTACACTCGTCACTAGCCAATGGAATCGAAGATAGAGCAGTATCGTCGTGCGTAATCGAAGGCCCCGTCATGGCTAACAACACGGACAAATGGTCTGAAGAACAGGAGCCCAACTCATTTCTCCTGGGCGAAGACCGCAGCGCGCAGCCAGGATTCGTCAGGCAGAACCGTCGGCAATCCGGTAAGACGACTTTACGATATTATTATATTATCATTAGCACACCTGTGCGCATGGTATTTTAAAATTTTGTGGGGGACATTGAAAATTTGAAATTATTAGGATGTATTGACGTATAGTACTATCTATTTACCCTCTGAATGTTGAGATTCACTCACGGATCTTGTGATTCCAAATGGGATTCGTTAGAATATTAGTTCGATAACACGACTACACGAGATAAAACCGACTTTATTGTTGAATGTCGATCAAAATGATTAGGTACATAGTAGACAATAGACACAATGTTTTTAGTTTTTACAGTTCTATTTCAGATGATAACACTCGTTAAAGTTAATATTCGAGTTTTGAACTTGTCTTAAAAAAAACAAAAGACAATATTATTTTTTATTTTCATAGTAAGTAATATGTTTACCTGTAATAATTATATTACGTTTTTATTATTATATTGTGTTGGTTTACTGTATTGTTTTTGGATATCATTTAAAAAGTACTTAAGTTAGTGCCATACATTTTAGTTATAACATTTATTTTTTATGTTTTGTACTTAAAACCCATATATTATGTATTTAGGAATTTGAATATTTTAAGAATGGATATTTTTTATATCTTAGGTTTATAGTTATAGAATATAATTCCTAGCCGCTAGTTTACTTTTCTGACCATTTGAGTTAAACGACTCAAACCATTTTGAGTTATTTTAAATGATGTAAAAATTATACTAATGATAAAAATGGGAATTCTGTACATTTAAAAAATATTAATTGTTTTAAAAATAAAAAGTTATAACGAAATGAAAAAGTAAATTTATTATACATTTTTATTTTGATATAAGTAGTAAATCCAGTTTATAACTACCATCTTTCAATTGATTTATGTGTCTTGTAAATATTGTGAAGCGTTTCCTTGAGGAACTAAGGAGTATTTTTCGAAGAAAAAAATAAATCATTGTAAAATATTTTCTTAGGGCCAATAACTATAGGCATCGCCACAACTAAATTCACTTTTAAAGTGATGAATTTATTAGAAAGTTAATATTTCCAACATATACATAATTGATAATATAATAATAATATAATTTAATACTACGCATTTTTGATTTATTTATTCTAATCACGCATCAAATTTAATTGCTGTGTTATGAAGAAAATAATGTATTCCAGTGAAATTGCAAGCAGTTCCATAAGCTAATATTTAGCGTACGTTTTATTGAGATTCTATAATGTAATATACTTGTGTACAGTTATAAATTATAATACATTTTCTAGACAACAATTTATGATTGAAGTCCAAGTCGTTTGTTCATTCATATCCGTATTTAATGACAATGATAAACGCATCAAACACCTTATAGTCTTATTAACAAGTCGCGCCTTTTTTCGCTTCCGATCGCTTGATGTATGGTGAAGTTAGAGTGTTATTTATGCATTGTTGAGCGTACTTTTTGAAATAAATTTCACATTAATTTAATGAGTATCTATATTCTAGGAACTATATGAGTTATGTCCCGGAACTCGATGATTTGCTGAGTATTATAGGGATCTATGTGGTATGTATATATGGTACACGACCTATGGTGCATAATAATATCTACAAATAAATAATAACTTTTCTCCTACTTACACGGTTATGATTGATTAATTTCCAACGGGTGTATGATGTAAACACCGTAGTATTACATGCTTGTAGGCACCTTAAACATACTATATCTTCAGGCACGGGGGCAAACCGGTTGCACAGTGTAGTTGTATAATATATTATTATTTTCAAAAATGGTATTAATTAAGGCGCTCTTCCAGAAATAATGAATTATTGCTCTAGAATTTTGAGTGTAGGCAGATAGGCCGTCTTCTGTCGATACACTATCTTAGGGACAATTTTCCGGCAGTGTTAACCTATTGGCTGTTTTTGTTTCCCTCTTTGTACGGGGTTAGCCGTAAATTGACTCTTGATTGAGCGTCAGATCGCGACCTACTGTAAGTTGTACCGGTGCAGTCAATTGATTTTTCCATATTGATTTTTCTTTCATGGTACTACACTACTGTAGTACCTATAGACATTTTGTGGATTTTTCAAGTGTTTCCGAGTCTCTCATTTAATGCAATTTTAAACCATATAAATGTATATTATTATTAATACTATATGTAGGTACTCAGATTACGTTTTGAAATTTGGATTATTTGAATTAAATATTAATTTAAATACATTGAATGACTTTGCATTTAATTTCTTTTGTTTTTAAGCGTACATATCAAGTCTGTTGTTTCCAATCTGCCTACATGTAACCTTGTCATTGTTTACAAATTTATTATTTCAATCTAAGGTAGCCTATACGTATTTAACAAAAATCTATAGCTTAGCTGTAAAAACAAGCAAATAAAAGAACGAATTTTCTTTTTGAATTGGCCTACATTGAGAAACTTTTTGGGACCTTTAAATTTGGTCTGCAACCTTGGTGTCTCGTAAATAATAGTTATCAGCTGTGCCCATTAATGTATGGTATAATATATTAGAGATAGCCATATATTTTTAAAACAATAAAGTAATAAAAATAAAGCAAATCTGTGTTTTTTGCAAAACATTAATTTATATCTATGCGTATATTGTCTATAAATTGTACCATGTAGGTACAATAGGTACATAATATTGCATATAAGAATAATAATTTATACACACGTTATGCATTTAAATGCCATAGCTTTTTTGAAACTCAATTTTTGTTCGTTTTTACTTGATTTATATAAGACAAAATTATTTTTTTTTTAACTATTTAGTATGTTTTATAAGTATACATAGGTTCCTAAAAATGCATAACAATTATTGTTGAAAATATACGTTATTTCATATCTTAGATTATAACTTCGAATTTACTAAATTTAAGTATTCTAAATTAGGTAGCATAAAAAAAAATAGAAATAGTTATTTTATCTGTTAGTAAAATGTATATTAAATACATATTTAATAATCAGGAATTACATTTTACACATATCATTTTATGGATTATTTAAATCAGTTTAATTACATCTTACTGGAGTTTTAAAAAGTAGGTAGTAATGATATTATGAATTTAGTGAACATATTAATTTATGCCTTAAATCAAGGACATCGAGCGATATTGTTTTAATTTCATTTTAACTTAAAAAATAGAAAAAAATGTTTGATATAATTATATAAACTCGTAAGTCCTAAGTGTTAATTTCAAACATATTTTAATTTTCAAGGCATCACTTTTGAAAAAAATGTATATGTTAAAATATAATTTTAACATATACCTAGGTAGCTTTTTTTAAAGGTGAAATATAGAAATGGGAGGTATATATAGTGTTTCGTGATTATCATAAATCTTGACACCCTTAAGGTTACGTCTATTGACGCGACCGTTAATTTCGGATATTGGCCATGAACACAGCAGTGCAACTGTACCCGATGATAAGACACTTCAAGCGGAACCAACGAACATGGTAACGTTTGGATTATTCCCGGCCTTGACATTGATCTCGTAATAGCAAAAAAGGTCACCTCTGAAGATCTATTAACATAAAACCGCAATATTAATTTAGCGTTTTCATTTGGTTTTGTTTTGTTATTATATTATGATATGTATAATTTACATATAGGTTTAATCGGTATATGTATTAAGTTGTTAGAACCTACTATAGAAACGTAGGTATAATACTAGGTGCAGGTACATTATTTTACACTTCTATAGTGGTGTAAGTGTGTACCTATAACCACACATTTATACGACCTTAATCGGTACGATATCATGAAAATGATATTTTACACGTCTTGCACCTTACATACACACGTATACTGCAGTAGACGCCTCTCGATGTATAGTAAAAATGGTGTAATTGAAAATCATATTAAACCGCATCATGAACACAACATTGCATTTATATTATCTCGTTATGTAAATCGCCTGAAAGTTGTGTATAAATCGCACGTGGAATTGGATGTAATCCAAACGGGAAGCGATTACAGACCATACACGAATCACAATATCGTTGTACGATATGGATGATGTCGGTAATTACTATACAAAAACAAATATATACCCTTATATATATGTATGTGTGTACCGTTGCGAACGGAATTTTGATGATTGGTTCGCCGCGTAATATTTACATTAAATCCGGCTCGTATGGAATTACATATTTTTTAGTCGTCGGGTAGTAATAACAATAATATTATGTATGACATGTCTAACAATATAATAATATAGAACAATACGGTGGATTCGGCGGCGATCGATACAGATGGATTTCCGCTGAGCGAAGGATGGCCCACACGGCTTCACAGCCCACGGCTAGCGACGTATTCCACCCGTATACCTCTACTTATATATAAGTTAACAAGTAATACAATTATTAAATTATTAATAAGTATACACGTATACCATTATTCGTAAACAGGTGGGTAGGTGAGTGTATTGTATATGTCTTATCTACTCGTCTTGTTAGTAGTGTGTAATTAGATATATGTCTCGTGTTATAGTCGCTTAAAAAATATAAATATATATATATATACACGCACACGTATTGATGAATAAAATTAATTGTATATTATATAATGCGTTACGGAAATTTTCGAATAAAGGATAAAATAAAAATATACATTGACATAATAATATAATATAGCTAAAATGTTCAGTGGATGATTATCGCGGCAGAGTAGAGCTAGTAGAGGCATATATAGGTGTATGTAGTGCTGTTCGTGTGTTACGCGATTACGATAGTGCATAAAACATCATATTATTACACATGGCTATTGGCTGAATTGATTTAATATACGATTACGGTTTAACTTAATTTACATTAAGAACATAACATACAAAATACAAACGATTAATTAAATTAGACTTAATAATAAAGGTTGTCAATATTATCATGTATTTTAAGTTGTCCTGTTGAAGAGCTTCTGACAGTGTGTTGAATACTTGAATATTCTAACTTCTCGTCTCTCCAGTTTGAATGTAAGGCGTTCAGTTATTATATTTTTGTGAATCGTTTTGTACGACCTATCGGTGAAAGTCACCAGGCACCTGGTCCCTTTGATATCGCATCAAGAAATTATGTCTTCTGTGTATATAGTATACATAATATTTATCTTTTGGTCCCGCTGCTGCGATCCGAACGTCCTTGGCCCGGAAGTCACGATTTTACCTGCAGGGTGATCGCCGTATGCTGTTTGTAGGCGTGTTGCACACGTGGTGTACGCATTTTGTGTTGTATGTTTTATGTGTTTCGTATTATTTTTATAATAATTAATTTACGTGAATCGACCGACGATGTAGGTACCCACGTGACGAGACTACTGCACGACTGCGCGTGGGCCATTTTAGCTGCGAGCGTGTAATGATAGGGCTCAGGAAGTTGATGATCTAAATTATCTAAGAAAAATGAAATAAAAACTTTTTTAGAAATTTTCATGTCCCAGCCGTCAGTAAAGACTAAAGATTAATTGTAGTAATATAAACTGTAACTTATAAAAGGTATACAAGTAGGCACCTACCTAATCATATTAAAATTGTATATTTTACGTAATGACATAATATAAACGAATATAGGTATTATTGAATTTGTTAGAATTCGTGAATTTTTATGATCTTTTAGAAGGACATGTTATTATTTTAATTGGTGTTGTTATTTTAGTACTTTCCCAGTTCCTATATTCACTTTAAGACGTATTTATTTACTCATTCATTATTGTTGTACCCTTAAACGTCTTAATGATTTCTGTGAAGAACTTTATGTTGTCATTATAAGTATAATGTATTATGTAAGTGTATTAGTGTAATATAAACGTGCCTTTAATATTGTTATTAATGCCTGTAACCTGCATTAATTTATCAATAATTAATGTAATTTAATTTTTTAATTTTTAACTAATTGCAAAAATATAGAATTAATAATCTAATAAATTATAATTTCCAATATAAATATGTATATATTTTATTATTTAATACAATTTAATAATTTTTTGAATAAATTAAATTTCGCAACACTAGTAAATATGTTATTCTGACACCTATATTCAATTTAAATAGACGCTCACTGGAAAACGCAATACCTGTTCAAACTACAGCCATACTGCAGGTGGTAGGTACTCTTTTTTTGATACAAATATAAAATAGCCTGGGAAGATACCTATGGTAAAAATATGTAGCTATGATTAAATAAATGAATTATAACTTAAGGTTTGTATGGTACTTACCTACTAACAAAAAATTTACTACATACATTCAAAATCATTATTTTTAATATCTTCGATTTGTTTTATACCTATATATATTTTTAAATTATTGTTAGTATAAACTCTATAAATTAATATTGCTAGGTGAATGTTGTAGTACTTTTTACAATTCAAATTATTATTAAATTCTCCAGATAATGTTATTACGTAGTTCAAAGTATAAACGAAAATTTAAACTTAAATAATTATACTTTATTTAATTACATATTATATCATTATGCTAGTATTTTAGTAATGAATTTAAGAAAATTTCAAATGATAAGAAATATTAAAATAATACATTTTTATTATATATTTTATAATACTATTTTATAATATTGTCTTGAATTTTGTTATCAAATAAAAAATCATACGCTTAAAGTAAATAATACAATATGTTATTATGTTATTATTCATACATCATACTCCATCTATACTTTAACCTAGATGTAATTTCTATACAAATGTACATAGCTTGTTCTTACATTGTAGGTACTTGTGGAAGTTATGGAAGAATATATATATATATATATATATATTATATTGTGCACATAGCCACATAGGTATTAGGTACATATTATGTTTACAAAAAGGTATATAAAGATGTGTACCGCATCCAAAAGTAGTCGTCTGGTCGTCTGGACCATTGTATTTCTTATTTGTATATTTGTATCTCTTTTATATTTGAAACTAAATCAACATTTATAAATGTGCCTACAATATTTTTTAACACACAGTACGCCAGTACCTTCTATTGATATGGTTTTATATAATTTAATATGTATATAGAGTACAGATATTTTATTTGATCGTATGAAAAGTTCATGCTATTTGCTATTTTAGTTTTAAACTATGAACTATTTACTATTGTAAGTGTTGGTATATTTGTATATATTTAGCGCTCTTTACTTTAAAATGTATTTAATTAATAACTTATAGTAACTAACATAGTATATATTATATATACATAATATAAGAAATAATCTTGAAAAACATTCAAACTGATTATAAGCATTTCATATATTTTATAAACCATACATGAACATTGAACTTGAAAATAAAATGATAAAAAGTGGGAATGTACCTACCGCATTTTAATCACTCGTCTAGTCGTCTCACTACCAGTTGGCACATATCAGTATATCTATTAATATACTATTGTCTATTTTTATTATACATTTGAAAGGAATGATAAATTATTACATTTACAAAATGGATCTTACTTATTAGCATAACTCAGTTATCGGAAATGCAAGAATTATTTACGTTATAGTCGAGATATGCATACATTGTTTTAACGGTTTTTAGTACATACTACATACATATAAAATATTGCATATAGTGTTCCTTGTAATAAATGTTGTTTACCTCTTTAAAGAAATGGCCTATTATTTTAATTTTATGATACGGTATTTTATATTTGTTTTTATTGTTGTCTAATCTCTGAAATAAAGGAATTTATGGGATGCAAATAATATATATTTTACTTGTTTCTTGCTAATCAGAGTGCTATTTTATCAAACTCGTATACTTTTTTCGATAGTTGTGTAACGCTAAAAGGACGGCCAGTCAACGGGCATCGATATGATGACAACTCAATAGCGGAAAGCAGGTTTACAGTAATCTCGTTTTCGTAAAAGTATCGTTGAGACTTGAGAGTAGGTACTATAGTCTGGTCTTAGAGTATTTTTTTTTAATCTTTTACGATTTTGGTATTCAATATTTTCTTTAATCGTTTGTAATGTGAAACACTCTATGTATCAATCATATTTATTTTATACATAGGTACCTAAAAACAGTTATTTTAGTCTATTTTTAGAGAGCTCCTTTAATAAGTAATCATTCCAAGAAACCACTGAACCGCTCAATGTAGTAAGATCACGAATACAATAATATCGACAGGTGACAATAAATTCCTAGTTATCGTCTTTTTTTTATAAAAAGTACACATAAAATGTATAAAGAAACAATATTGGTTTATTGTATACGTTACGGCTGATTTCGTGGTTGAATTCAGCACTGTCCGGACTTTTTCAAGCGAAACGTGTATTTAAACTACAAATATCGTCATGTATGTTGCGTCAAAGATGTTTGTTTGTTAATTTTATTTTAATTTCACTTGGGTTATTACATTTATTTAAGATTATTCACAAGAATTTAGGTTATAATGTAATGATATTGATAACTAAGTATGGAGTGTTGTTGTTTTCCGAAGGATGCGAATCTCAAAATAAAACGGAGCAAGAACATTTTTTATGGTTACATTTAACGAGTTTCTTATGGTAAAACGTGACGATAATTTGATCTAGTATAGTGTTAAATACAACAGGATTTTAGAAATAGCGAAATATATACTACTGTTACAAAACTGTTTAATACGAACTATTACCACTGATCATTATAGTTTTGAATTTTTGATGGTACCTACTACTTTATATCTACCAATATAAATTATTATAAATTATCTGAAACATAATGTTTATCATTTACACTCATATTTTAATATCCTCAATTAATCCTCAATTTATGTTTTTAATAAAATATTTTTTTTATTCTTAGCTATTTTAATAACTTTTTATGATTTGAATTATTAATTTTAAAAATAAAAAAATAATCTTCATATTATTAAAAATTTTAAACTCAAAAGTTTCAATTTTCTTTGTTTGGCAATTATGTGCAAACTATTAGAAACAATGTATAAAATAAATCAGTAAACTTTAATTTATGTTCAGTAGTAATAAATGCAAGTTAAAAATAAAATAAATCAAATGAATTAAAAAAATAGACTTTATAAGTGGCAATATACATTATGTTTACAATTAATGACCGACGGTCGTATATTAACTGTGAACACAATACAATTATGACAGGTAGACAGTGATTAAATGTCATGAAAACATATTTAGTGACGGTTTTGTTATTAATCAATAATTTTAAAAGATCGTATTAACTCATAAAAAACGTTTTGATTTGTTTATTTTTCATTGATGTTTATTAAAACATATCAGGTATAAACTTGCAACGTGTCAATATATTTTGGACGATTGTGTAATATTTGTTTGTGCCTTAAGTATATATGCATTATATACCTAGTAAAGTAATCATATTAATTATAGCCATAGACTTATTAATATGTCTATGATTATAGCTGTAGGAAGGTATTAGGTAATACAATTTTAAGGAAATAAAAAGTCATAAGTATTTCAATATCGATGATATCGATAAATTGATTATGACGTTATAAACAAATTAATTTAATGTAGCTCATAATTTTTTTAGTTAAAGGAAAATTGTTTATAACAAATCATCACCTACGTAATATAAGTTTATAACAGTATTTGTATGCACCTGGACAAATTCTAGGCCTCTCAATTACTATTCTCTAGTATTGGTTATACTTATAACTTATAAATAATTATAACCTTTTATATAGTGCCTGTATATATAATGATTATTAATAAGCAAATCACATGTGTTTTAACAAATGTAGAACTGTAGCCATCAAAATGTTTTTCTACCTCTGCATTCAATTTAGTTTACTACCTACGAAGTTTCTGATTTAAGATATTAATGTTTACGCTTTTTGTTTCTTATTATTCTATACTTCAGTTTATATTAAATACCTGCATTCAATTGGGAGCTATATATTTTTCTTTTACAAGTTATCTGGATTTTGGAAGTATTAAAACTTATAACCGTGAGTTACCTTATTATTATTATATGAAATCGGTGAAGTTTTAACATTTAACCTAACCTTAGAAGTAGGTATATTTAATCTCCGCTATTCCCAATGAACAATTATTATACACTGTGTTCTAAATATTATTAAAATAATTTTTATTATAAAACGTATTACTATAGAACGAAAAATATAAATAAAAATACTCTATAATGATATTATAATATTCAAATAGAGTAGAAATTATATTATTATTACTACGAGAGTGATTAGAGAGTGACAAAAAAATTTATTATCTTGTAACATTGAATTAAAAATGAAATATATATGTATAATATAATTTCAGACTAGGTTAAGTGGTCCGAGACTTTAAGTAATATAAGAATTATCAAATAAAACAAAATATATATTAAACTTAATAAATTATAATATTAGTGTTATGATAAAATATGTGTTACTTTCAATATATTTTCAGTTTCTTAGTTTTATAAAATGTTTTAAATGATTTTAAGCGTATATAAAATCATACCAATAATTTTTAACAAATACTTTTTTGGTATAGTAATAAGATGTAAATGTATAGGTACAAATATTTATAATGATTAATCATTTCATTTGATTTTGCTTAATAAGTTAAACAAAAAAATATTTAACTTCATTAATGATATATTTCGGATGTTGTATCGGTTCAAGAAACGACAAGTTATTTTTATTCAATTATTTAAATAACAGTGGAGTGGTGTGGCACAAGGGCTAAAATAACTAGTTAATAAAAAAATGAAACAAGGAACTCTATACGGACACGACGTGTTGATATTTATGATGGTAATCGTCGTTAGTCTATAATTAATATTAATAGTATATCGTAATAAGATAAAATATTTTTATTAACCATTTAAATAAAGTACGTGATATGCAAAATAAATTACAATAATAATAATTGCATAACTTGTTAATTAAAAGAAAAAATATAATATGATTCATAATGTATTTTATTAATAATATTTTGTTTATAATAATATTATCTTTGTTGTTTTGTTACTATACGAACGCCTTACTGAGTGAAAACGCAATTTAATATACGTTGACCATTTAGATGTATAGTGAATATGATACCTAAGGTGAGTGATGCAATTTGAAAATATTATGTTCACAGACGACAGACTCATTTAAAATACCTAATTGAACGATATATTATTTAATTAAGTTAATTAAATGTCACGTTGACATATTTTATGTATACGTATATACGTTTAGCTATGTAGGTGTCTAATAACATTGAATTATGAACCTATTTATAAGTTAGCTAAGGTTAGCTAACTTGTTCTTCTTTTTTTGCACCACAAACCTATTAAATGAAATCATATTACGTGAATCTTGAAATCATTTTGGCAACTTGTAACACTAAAATTAGTTATACACTAGTCACTCGCGAGTGTGTGGCTGGTGAGCATTGTAAATTCAATTTTACAAATTAATTTTTTACGGAAATTCATTATGTACTCTGTGCATTTATTACGTCACTTGACGTCTATTAGAATCGGATTTATTAGACTGTTTTTTAAATAGTAGTTATATTAAACTTATTATACTTCAGTAATTACGTCGCACCACGTGTAATATTATATTAATCTGTGGTTTCTGAGTGTTGCCTACTGTGGTCGGCGTCGATTTGCAGGTGGCTATACACTTATACCGCTATCGAGTAAAATGGTAAATGTTTACAGTGCAATGAAAATGTGTCGAGTCTTGAGTAGGCTTATAAAATATGAGCAACATAATCGTACAATTATAGCGATTACATTAAGAAATATCCAATCTGGGACGACGTGGGACACGAAATTTTCTTTTCACTGTTTTACGAGGTTTTACTCGAGGTGGTGTTTTTGAACTAAGTAAATTGGTAGATTATTTAGTTCGTGATTTGTCTTAGCCCATAGCCAACGATTATAATACTTTCTACTGATGTATTTGAATTTCACATTTACACTATCCAAATATGTACAGACTACAGATATCGGGAAAGCTCTTTTGATGAACATTTTTAATTATTATTAATAATATGTTATACATGATATTTAATACTTGTTTTAAAGATTATTTAACAACAGTAATAATAATAATAATAATAATAATAATAATAATAATAATAATAGTAAATTGTTACTTGCCAAGCGCGTAGGTACTAGCTCTTTATAGAAATTACTATTTAATATACCTCGCTCTATTTCTATCTATATTATTAGTAGGTATTAAAGTTTATTCACAACAAATTATCTTTTACCAACGCATAGCTCTTCAATAATTAACGAGAGAATAGTTGAATAATTATATCTAATAAAAAAAAACCAATCGAACTATGACATTCACTTTGAGCAAGTCAATCAATTTGTTAGCATTCAATTATTTTTGCGAAATTTCACAATATTACATTTTATTAGGAATATTTAAATTTAAATTTAAATTGATTTATAAGTTATAACTAACCTTGCTTGTAGAATAATTCTGGCAGTTTATACATACTTGCATTTATTATTGAAAAATGCAGTTTTAGTTCTTGAAAAAAACAAAAACGCAAAAATGAAAATAATTATTAGTTTATAATACCTAATGCAGTAACGCATAAAAAAATGATTCACACACCCTGATTAATTTTAACCACGTAAATAAAATTGTAATTATATGTTTTGGCTTATTTATAAATTATAATTTATGGGAATGCCATGATATGTGTATTGATTATTAAGTGGTCTAACGGGCTTAGTTTGTGCCATAAACCGTTAGATAGCGCAAGAATTACACGGATGTACAACAATTTGAAATGAAAACATAGGATTATAAATTATAATACATATTATTATTATGTGAAAATAATACGAATAAAATATTGAATGATGCAAATATAAAATACGACGAAGTTTCCAGAATAAAATAAATTATTATACGCACACACAAGAATATATTATTGTGTTTGAATCATTGCTATGAGGATACATGGACAATTATTGTTTTCAATTTGATTTGAATTATCATACATTCATACTTCAATATAAATTGTTTTATTAAACTATTGTCGTAGTTCAGTGGAACTAGTGGAAGTACATATATTTTAATATTAACTATTCATTAATGCTATTTATAGTATACAAAT
This sequence comes from Nasonovia ribisnigri, assembly GCA_027563435.1. Lineage (NCBI taxonomy): Eukaryota > Metazoa > Arthropoda > Insecta > Hemiptera > Aphididae > Nasonovia > Nasonovia ribisnigri. Next base: position 9,778 of record JANEHU010002282.1, on the reverse strand, counting down.
ATTGAATATAATGTATAAGGATTAACGTTCGTACTGATGTTGTTATTATAAAACATCACTTTTTAAATACTACCTATTTAAAATGTTAACATTTTAAACATTATAAAAAAAGGAAAACTAATTACTTGTATAAGTAGACGTATACCTACCTACATACGATTTTTAATAGATAGTAATTAATTGCATTTTGACATTTAGTCATTTCTGAAAATTTTTCAAAAAAATTAATTTTTATCATATTTTAGATTTTGAAAGATGAATATGCATTTTTTTTTTTTTTCATGTCCTTATCACAATGGTTTTACACGTGTGGGGTGTTTGGCAGAATTCTGATTGGGCACCCGTAGGTTTCTGCCATGCCCGGGCGGGGGATGGCGGTCTATCACTCCAGACACCGTGACTTGCCTGGAGCGAAAAACCACCGGTAGCCGGGTTCGAATTTTACAGTAATGTGAGATTATTTTTTGGATCAGTAAAAAATTTGAGGGTGGTTTCGAATAAATAATAATAGCTGATTGGTACATCAATGTAGTTAATTATAAAAAATGCACTGTACTTTTCATAATAACACTGAAACTTTACTGTACAGCAAAACCGTTACCTACTTGCCTACTTTTTTTATGAATATTAATAAGTAATAACTAAAAAATTGTTTTTAATTTTAATTGATCAACACCGTTTGAAGTTAAAAAATGGTTTTATCGTTAATGGATTTTGTTTTGGTAAGCAGATTTGTGAATGCTATATTAGTATACTTCCATTAATTAATGTTTTAAACGGTTTTGATTAATAAACAAGTGAAAAAATAAGGAAAAAACCTAAGAAAACCTGATGTTATTAATGTTTTTGACGCTGGTAAATGTATTGAAATTAAAATCACCCACTTTTTAAGAGGGTGCATTTTTAATATGAAAAATAAAAAGGAATTTCATCAATATACCTATGCCTGTTGATTACAATGTTTTCGATTTGTCCCGAAAAATAATTAAAAGCAGATATCTTAAGGCCTTCATAACTTTCAACTATCAATAACCGGCAAATTGTTGTCGTGTACACTTTCAAAACCAAGTGGTTTTTAATTTTTTTGTTAAAGCTCCAAAATAATTGAAGTTTATCTTATCATTATGACGACGATGTCTTCGCCTTAGTTTTGTTACTTGTATATACACACCTATTATGAAAATTCTATCGCAATAGTTGATTTTTGTTCGTCGTTAGTGTTTAGGTGGTGATGCCGTTCGTTGAAAATTAGATTTATGGTTAAAGTTTTGCAACACGGGGTCATGTTAAATTAAAAACGAAATTTACACTTTTGAATCGCTTGGTTGTGTTTTTCATTTAAGCGTTAATATTGAAGTGAAAAAAAAAAATCCCACTGTTGACGTTTTTGACAGGATCTGCTAGCGTCAATTCGGCAATAGCTATGGCTTTAGAAAAAGTTAATTTTCCGACAGAATTATGACAACGAGCCGCAATGAGGGACGGACGTTATCTACCCTTATCATCTATGACGGACAGGGTTTATTATTATTATTAATTTTTTTTTACGTGGAGACTACTGGGGTAGTCGCTGGTTGTATTATAATAGCTGAAGGGTCTCTTAATTGATATTTTTACGGTTTATGTCTGTTTTCGATTTAGAGTGGGCTGGGAATGAAAGCCATTCTCCCCCTAGATTTTCGTTTGGGAAATCGAAATTATTCCGATTCCCACAACCGCAATATCTAATAATTGATGAACCAGCCAGTGATGAATACGAAAATACGAGTAATACCAGATATAATAATAATAATAATAATAATAATTAATATCCAGGAATGTGATAATTCCGATAAATCATACGTATATTATGGCGTATTTGCAATGACATGTACGTGATAATGAGAGCCGACCATCGTCGCCAAGGAGTTTCAGGTTTAATTTCAATCGATTACTCAAAATCCAACCGGATTATAAATATATATATATTTTTGATTTATCGTTTTTCATAAAAGAAGCGCATTTCTTGACAAACCGTCGTGTACCTATATTAACAAATGTAAAACGTATGACTCATTGTCTTAGTAGAAATAGTATTTAGTCGTAAGCAAAATATAACACACAATAAAATGTAACTATAACAATGTTGTCTTTAAGTGATGTAAAAAATTTCATAACGTTGTTAATCAAAAGTTATAGGGACTAAAAAATCGCAATTATAGACTTTCCGTTAGGTAGTTAAATTTCATTTAAAAAAATACAAATAAATTGTAAAAACGTTACTTAATAGTTTGATAATTAACGGACACTAAAACGTATAAAACGGACATCATTGATTGCTAAATTAAAATTATGACCAATATTAATTCTTTTATACGATGATATTTTTGTGAGTTCAAATGTTTGATTTAATTTAAAATCAATTAATTTTTATTATTTTGTAGAGGATGACATTATAAGTGGTAAGTCCAGCTGATATATTAATTAAATAACATTTACATAATCATACGAAAAATGGTATGCATAATATTAAATAGCACTTTTTATGACTTAGTCGATATAACTTATTGATATTTATAACTTAAAAATGTATTCTAAAATATTTTTATTTTAATATAATATTGTAGTAAGTACATAATATTGAAACAAGTAATAATATTAAAATATTAGGTTTATTATTAGTAAACGCGAAAGTATAATAATATGCGCGGAGACAGTGTAGGCAATTTATATATATACGTGTAAATTATATTGAACGTATTTTATTTCTAGGCAAATATTATTCAAAACGTAATACTATTATTAATATTGTAACATAATGTTACAAAATAATATACAGAAATATATTTTACATTAATTGTATAAAATTGAATTCTTAAGTATATAACATTTTGTATTTAAATTATAAAGTGTCAGTGATGGTACTAGAGCCAAAATGAGAATCAACAAAATTATTTTAGAGCAAAAGCGTATGAAATGTATAAGTAAATATCATTGCAACTGTAGAACTTATTAAATTTAATTCGGTTATAGTTGATAATCTATATAGATTCTATTTAGACTTACGAAGAGCTAGATATATTATAATATATTTTCATTTTTTGCTTGCTTATTTTATCCACAAATAATAGGGATTATTTACAATAATTACTGAACAGACAAATTAATATGGTGATTACCGATTTTAAATAAAATATTATAATCCTATAATAAATTATCATTTCTTAGGTATAAGTTATAAGTTATATTATCACCCAACATTTTTTTTAAATTCTAAATCGTTTCTTTACAAATACATTTCAAAAAGTAAACTTAAAAATGGTATTTACTATTTAGAATTTCTTTTGAAACGGTTGCTGATATCTAAATAATGTACATTATGTATGTGTATACCTATTATGAATACAGCCTGTGATTGTTTCTTCGATTTATATGAAATACATTGATTTATTATGTTCTAAATTTCGTTTAACCGCGTGTACCAGGACTCGAGAGACTAAATAAAATGTAAATTACAGTATTACTCCTAACCACAGATTGGAGTGTCCGGTGAAATATAAAATAAAAAATAAAATCAGTTGTATAATAAATTATTTCTATTGTATAACATATTATCATGATTATTAATTAATAGTAAATTGTGATATCATCGTAACGATATGGATGTGGTTATTGTTATTATTATTTTTTTTTTTAAACACAATATGTACACACCGAATTATCAACACGCAGTTGAATTTATATTATTGCGACAACGCGTTTTCATCATCAAATTTGGAGGTTTTTTTCTCCATACGATACGAAAGTACGGAAATCGGAGTTGCAAGTTAACATTATTCGTCGTGTACTAATATCGGCGAAAATCGCTCAAGTTTTTCCACTCTCCGAATCGGTCCACCGCGTACTCGGAAGCGGTCGGCTGGTCAAAACGATTTTCCGGGTTGGTGGTCGGTTTCGGGAGGCCGTCCATTGCTTTTCCGACCAACGAGTCGACCGGCGGTGGTCGACTGATTGTTCACAAGTCGGTCGTGAGTTGGCAGCAGACTTTCTGCAAGACCGTCACGGGTCGGATTTTGACTTTCCACGTGTCTGTCACCGGCCGTCTGCTGCCGTCCGTTTACCGATTCGTCGACTGCAGTCGTCCCAGCTTCCGCATCCGTTTCTGGTTCGGTGGTAGTGGCTGGACCCTGCTGTAGGTACGCGTCTTGTTCGTCCTGTATGTCCGTCACGTAGTCAGTGACTGAGTACGTCACGGCCAGATCAGGTTTTTCGAAATCACCCTGAGACCATTTCTTGTCGGGATTGGCAAAGAACAGCGCTGGCGGTGGGAATCGGACGGCCGTTAGCAAATGAACGCTCTCTTCGCTGGCAATCGGAATGTCGGGAAGCGGAACGCTGTCCACGGTTGTCCGCCTCTCACTTGCTTGCTCCACCAGGATACAGTGAACCGTCGTCGATAGTGACCACCAAAACGTCTGTATACGTGAAATGGAAAAAAAATAATTATAATTTACTTGAATATCTATATGTACTACGAAAATGTTGTAGAAGCGCTGGAAAAGAGTATATTGGTGTGACAAGGGCGGGAAATGAGGTATTTCAGTCACGGGTGATTTTGTTCAAAGTTAAAATCGCCTTCCCGCCCGAGCCACACATACTATATTTTGTCACGCCTCTGAGTTCATCGATCACGGAAAAGGTATTGCAGGGGTCTATGCAACAACCAGACTATAATTCTGATTTCATGAAAGAAACAATGAGGTTTTATTTATTTTAAGCGTCATGCATGGAGGTTATCTATAATATGAATATAATATGTAACCAAAAGTTTATGTTTTGTAAGGACCGTGGTATAGATTTCAGTACAAATAATAATTTGTATATTAAAATAAAATGAGAAAAAAAAAGTAACCACCGCAAAGGTTAGGTATAAGGTAATGCGCTATGCAGGGATTTATGCAACAATCAGATCATTCTACGAAAACGATTTTATGAAATAAAAATGTTTACGCGCTATGGAAGGAGATTTTAATATGAATATGAGATGTGATCAAAAGTTTATGTTTCGTAAGGACCGTGGTATAGATTTCAGTGTCTTGGGTTGCAGGGGATAAGGCGCTTTCACAGCTCACCGTGAAACGTGAAATATTCTAGAACTGTGATTGGTTAAACCATGTGGTTATCTTGTGGTCAACTGTTATTTATATTTTACCTATACCGTTTATACCGTATAGTTGAGTTCAATCTTACTTAGAGCGTATGTTCACCAAAGGTTAATGATAGTGGTTCAAATTTAATTTAGTTCTTACGGACAAAAAGACGTGAACGAATTATAAATTATCACGTTTTACGGTTAGCCATGAAGGCGTCTATACGCGTAATATGCGCACCCAACACTTTTTGGGGATTTCACCTTTAGCATTCTGCACTTCTTGGGATTTCGACTTTACCACCAGCTGGACCGAAAAAAGGTCGCTTTTCAACGCTTTAACTGAGGTCAAAAACCAAACTTTCGGTGCAGGCGTGACAAAAAATTATTATTCTTTCAAACATAATAGGTCGACATTTTTAGATATGGATATGATTAATTGGATACTAATTGTATTAATTTGATCGTGCAAAGACGGCCCTCAGGATGAATTTAATAAGGCTTGGGAACGTAAGACCTCCATCGACCATCCCAATGTTAGATAATTATAGGGAAATCGGTACCGTTGTTTTACCTATAGTCAAATACTGATTTTGCAATATTAATTTTATTTTCAATAAATGGACACAGAATGGTGTTAGAACCATAGGTGCAATTTTAAGAAAAACTTTAGAGAAGAGTGCGAGGAGTAGAACATATTCTGCGTAGTTTACAAACGAGCTTACTATACATCGTATTCTAGGGATGGTCAAACTACTTGAGAATTTTGTGCGGATTCCACAACTTTTGACGAAGCTAAGCTCACCACTAAACTGCATCTCTCTAGATATTGCACAGATGACATATGAATATAAACGTAATCTATTCTAGGAAATAGGAATCGATCGAGGAATCCATACTATATTAAACTAGAACACTCGTGAAAATCACTATAATATGTCGGTGGAATTCATTTCAAAATCGGTCTTGTGCGTGTTTTAATTAAACGCAGTGCATGTTCGTGGTATATTAAAATTTTAAAATATTGGTTTAATACGTACGCAGAGTCAAAACTTTAATAGTTCATCTATTTCGTATTAAATTTTATCTATTGAGTAGGTACCGTTATTAAAAATGTGTGCAAGTTGGTACCATAATTCTGCAGTATAGTGTCAAGTGGGTCACTGTAATGGATGTGTTAAATTTGAATTTAACGATAATATAATAGTATATGAAAACTATTCTGAGGGACGACTATATTACTAAGTATATTTTACAATATTATTGCTATTCAAGTAATTTATTTTACTGTTAGAAATATCTAATACCTAGGTACTGACAGTATTTTAAATATAAAATAGCTCGAGTCAAAATATTTTGAAAATTTTATCATGTAGGTGTAGGAAATGATAAAATAAATATTCGGTGACGATTTCAATTATTTATGGTCATTCATTTTTGAATAAAAACAATTTTTTAAAAATCGGTTCAGGAGAAATAGTTGAAGAATTTACGCGTAAATATCCTATATCGAAAAAATTTGAACTCCAGACGTTCATAAACAATTTATATGACTTTCCCGTAATTTTTTTTTGTTACAATTTGAAAAACTTATGAGAAATGTTGTATTACATTTTTAAATCTTAGATATAGAAATAAGTATTTTCAATAATGTCCAACCAAAAAACAATCTGCAAATTTTCGTGGTTTTAAAGAATTTTGGCAAAATTATAACCGATAACGCTTACAAAAAAAAAGCTTAATAAAGACTTACTATAGGAACATTTGTATTACATTTTAAAACCTTAAGACCAAGTGAAAATTGTTATCGATATTTGAAGAAAAAAAATCTAAAATGTCAAATGTTTATAAATTACTTAAAAACCGTCAAAATATTTTGAAAAATACCTCATGTACAGAAAATGGTAATATACCTGAACATTTTTGTGAACGCAGACACCATGTATATTAGATCAATTTATTTTTAAATAGGTAGTGGACGTAGTAAATTTTGCACTGGCCTTAAGGGTGTATGTGTATACTATTTATACTTAAATTAAACATTCTTTCATTGTATATTTATGATTGGTGTTCGTTTACGGTTTTGAATATTATTGTGTTGCTTTGTAAAGTAACGAATAGTTGAATAAAAAAGCAATTACCTACTTTATGTATTTAAATGTTCCCGAGAAAAACATTAGGATTTCGAAATGAATAATCGACAATTGAGTTTCAGCCATTTCAGGAGAAAAACGTTGGTATTTTTGTAAATAAAAAACTAATTTATTTAGAACTCCGTAAACAATTTCGTTTAGTATTATATATATATATATTTACAAAAAAGAAGAAATTTATTGCTTTTTAGTTTCCAAACAAAAATAATCGCAATAAAGGACAATACGCCTGGCAGAATCCATGTTTAGAGGCAAAAATCTAGTAATTATAGTAAGATGATTAGATGAAGTAGGTCAATGTACCTACCTACACAACTAGCATGTACATAACGTCGTAGGTAAACTATTAAAAAAAACATATAGTTAAATGCTATATTATATTTTTACCATAAAGCATCAATTTTGTTCAAAAAATACTTACGATTTGTATAAAGATAGATTGAATGATCATGTTGCTTGATTATAGTGTTTCTATATAAGTCTGCACACGCACACACCGTACTGATGACTATCTATTCTATATTTCACCAGTTAAACTCTATCGTTTACTTATAAGTATCAATTACCGTATCGACGTTAATGATTGTGTTAATAGAGCACTTATATAACATCTATATTCCATATAATTTAGCAATATTAATATTGGGCAGGTATTTATTCCAGTTTGTTTTTCTTTTCATTAATATACACGTTAATATTAGCTTTTTCTTTTATAACAATTACAGTCAATAATTTTACATAGCCCGGAAACATATTAGGTACTAGTACCTAACTGACCTATACCTACATACATTTATGAATGAAATATTTTTGGTTCACTGATGGTGCAATTTTTCTTTCCTTGGAAAATCAACCCTTAAAAATTATTAATTATAACTAGAAAAATGTTTAATATATTAAAATAAGCAGGTGTTGATATAACACAATACGAAATTATATATTATTATGACGATATTTTTGTTATATAGAACTTTTTTTCTATATATTATTATCGGAGGGTGATATTAATAGTATTAATGTATGTATAGAGTTAATAACTTATTAATTCAATTATTAATAATGTAAAAAATATAGTATAATTGCCAACAAATTAGATTTAATTTACCTTCATGAAAGATAATTAAAATTATAATCGTCTAATATCTATTATTATTTATGTTTTTTAAGTTAAATGAGTATGATTTAAGGTACTTACATACATTTTTATTAAATTGATTCAATAATTTTTTTTTTTTAAATAGAATAAATACTTTGAAACATGTATTTTAAAGAGGTTATATGATTTGTTGAACTATATTTTTGAAGTGTAAGAAAAACACTAGTGTTTTAAATGACATTCTCTTTTTCTCTTAATATATTCGTTATTAGTAACATACAATTAGTATAATGGATTAAGGTCATATTTATATTATAAATGTTTTGTACTAGATATTAAAACAGATAAATAGGCAGCTTCTTATGATAATTTAAGTATATAGTAGTGATAGTACCAATATGGCTATAGCGTTAGGTAGTAATAAGCGCATTTATTATTTAGTGTATTTGGTAGTAGTTAGGTATTTGTATCATATCAATCAAATACCTACTTAACAATGTGATAATACCAATGGCTCAAAATTTATTAACAGTTGATATTTTTGTACGGTGATCACAGTTTGTAATAAAAACGAGATAAGTAAGTTATAGGCTTGGCTATAAATTGTGAGCTGTACCGTTACTATATTAATTTTAAGTCCTTAAAATAATACATATATCATGAAACTTATGTCGAAACTTTTGCATCGTTTGGTGACAATAGTAACTCCAATGAGATCTCAGTTTTTTAGGCTAAATTAAACTTTAATTAAAAATACTTAAAATAACTTTTACCACGTATAAATTAATTATAATGCAGTATTAATAATAATACTATGAGATGAGAAAATTGTCTGGAATGTAGAAATCAGTTTTTAAATGAATTGTAAAAACGTTAGATTAAAGTGATTTTGCTGAAATATGGTGATATTAGAATAAAATAGAATCAAATATTGGATTTTATAGTAGCTCAAAGGAGATATTATTTATTATAGTTCTTATATTGTAATGATATATAGGTATGTACGAAAAGAAAATAGACAACTTCGAGGTGATTAAGTAAAATATACATAAAATCTATACAGGGTGGTTTATTTAACTGTACCTAATAATCAAAATCACTAAAAGTATTAACGTTTTGACTACATTTTATTCACATAATTTGAAGTTATCTCGACATAACATTTTGAAAATACATTGTATTTGTAAATTATAATATTATGTACTATTTTTATCATTATAAACTTAATATTTTAACTTTTAACTTTTTTGTATTACAGTATACATTTTTAATTTAATATTTCGTGGCAGAATATATTTTAATTAATATTTAAAATGATTTAGTTGTTTTTAAAACGAATGAGTGGTTAATAAGTTATGAGGTGTAAATAATTAATTTCCCGTTCGGAATTGGATTTTTACA